>QEOT01009151.1:56902-70713 GCA_003123785.1 Pterocarya stenoptera
CATGGATTGTCTTTAGTTGCCAACTTCTGAACAAAACATTTATTGTCTATTTCATCTCATCTAATAATAATAAATAATAACTATTATTAATGACAACAATAATTTATTGTTTATTTATTTGCCGATATTCTAACCCAACAGAATAAAAAGAAAGAAAAAAAAAAAGGATAATGTTTTGCCCTTTAGATCCCTTCTTTGTTCCGTTACAAGGCATGGTCCATACCATGGATTAGTCTTTTTATTCGATTGTAAGATAAGAACGGAGCTGTAGAGCAGTATATGAAGTACCCAAACTTCCTCTCCTTGAAAAATCCGAGTCTTTGAAAAGAAACGAAGACAATAAAGAGAGAGATCGAGGAAGGTTCAGTTCTCTTTGGTTTCTTGGCAGTATTCCCATACTGTTTTTTTGTTGTTTTTTGCCACCTCTCTCTTTTGACCTTTCTCTTCTCATAATAGTTTTTCTTTCCGTCCAAACACAATCCACCACTTCTCTCCTTCTCTTCTTCTTCTTCTTCTTCGCTCCTCTTGCTCACGCTCTTGGATATCATGTCTTTCAGATGGCTCAACCGGGTCTCTCTCTCTCTACTCTCTACTTCTATTAGTCTGTTGGCGTTATTGCGGCTATTTGCTTTCAACAACCATGAATAAGATTATAGACTCATGTGTTATGCATATTTACTTAAAATCGAATATATCTTTTCCTCTTCAGTTATATTTTGAAGAGTTTTCTTTTCACCGCTCATTTTATTCAACTTGCATGAAAAGTTAGATCACTTGTTTTTCTGTTTGATTTGGCTGCCGATGAAGGTCAGGAAAATATAAAAAAATGGTTTCTTTTTCATTTAGTGAAGGGGTTTTTTTAATTGCTTGATGTGTTTTGATTCGCGGAAAATTGAAAATCTGAGTCCTCTGCAGACTGATAGAGCTTATATAGTTGCTCTCTCATTAAATTGGGGTTCGATCACTTCAATGAATGCAACTCCAACATTTTCAATATCCTGTTTGCAATTGATCATGAATCCAATAACTCTTTGATCGTGCTGCCCAACTAGGAAGAAATTGTATTCCGTCTGTGAATCTAAGTTTGAAACAGTTCTTTCATGAACAAAGCATGATCTTTGCTGCATGCCCAGGAACTACAGAAGATTATTATTTATTTGTTTACACTAATTGAAACCTTTTTTTTTTATCATGATTTGATTTGCGGTATTCATTGTGGTGTCGTATCATTATTAGCTTTAGGTATGATCTTGTCATCTAATAAAATCTATTATTAGATCCCTTGTGTCAAAAAATCTTATTCCAAGTTGTGGAACATTGGAATACAATTTTCGGTCGTTTATGACAAGCGGTTTGGAGCTTCTTGCTGGCTAAAAAGGAACTAATAGCTTGTTATTATTAATGTGCACGTTGTTTTCAAGATTTTGAAGTTTTAGATAGAAAAATTTTGTGATGCAATTTGGTTTCGTTTTCAGCCCAACGCTTCGTGGGGCATGGGTGTTGGTGATCAAACCAAAAACACATTTTTTGAATTGAAGTGGAAGAAGGTTCACAGATATGTGATTTTTAAGGTTGATGAGAATAAAAAGGAGGTTGTGGTTGAGAAGACAGGTGGTCCAGCTGAGAATTATGATGATTTCACTGCAGCTTTACCTGAGAATGATTGCCGATATGCCGTTTATGACTATGATTTCGTGACTTCTGATAACTGTCAAAAGAGCAAGATATTCTTCATCGCATGGTAAGGTTTCGCCTATAATCTCTTCATATTTCATTTACATTTATATTATCACTTTCTCTATGAGAGGGTAACCAATACATAAGCACTTATATCATCCTCAAAAGACATGGCAAATATCGTTGTTAATTTATTAAATATATGTTCAAATCACAATGAAAAGTAAAAATCCACATCTACTCTGTCAATACTTCTTGCATTGTTAATTCATTCTGTTGTTTCTCTCGTTTGTGTTTTACTTCTTTGACCTGACTTAACATATCCATGCACTCATAATATCCAGCATTTAAAAAACTTATCTGGGTTTAGATTTAGTATTAGTTTTAGGTTTTTTTCCGTCTTTCTAAGTTCTTATATGCAGCCTCAGGACTTGCTCTGACTCTCTGTATACAAATTTTTGTTAAAAATGATTAAGAAATATTTGATCATTGATAGATTTTTTTTTAACTCATCCATTGTTATGCATTGGCAAATCAGGCAGTAGTATGGATGTCTGATCTTTCTGAAGTTAACAAATTTCCATTTAACTGTAGTCAGCCTGTGAAGTTAAATGGGGTAATCTTGCATGTAACTGATGAGATTATAGGGTCATGGGGCATGCACTCATCATTTATATGTTAATTAGTTGGTTTCTTTTGCTAAACGAAGCAAGGCTACTGTTCTTGTTGTGTTCCTTTGCTATGCATTAATTGACAATAAAGAATGTCCTCTCAGTTTTACAATCTGTTCCTGATGTCAATGTATGTAGTTTTTCAAGGCTTGTGTGAATTTTCAATTTAAAAAACTTCTGCTTAATAGATTTTGAAATCTGGAACTTATCATGCTTTGTTATTTAGCAACCAACAATTTAAATCCATAAAACTTCTCCTAGGCTCTATTCTTGATGATCTGGTTCCATATTTTTTGTTTGTTTTGGACTTATGGATGTAGCCAGTGTGACTAAGACCATATGCAGACCACTGTTTTACATTTTTCCATTTTCTCATTTTACGATCAATTCTTGGTCTTGTTTTGCTGGTAGAAGTTGGAGGATGACTTTTAAATGATCCAATGCTATTCTTTTTCAAGCCTCCAGGCAGTTGCATAGCATTAAACATTGGTCCTAGTTTTCTTTATGTGTATGTGGATCTTGGTATTTATGTTTATCCTACGGTAATGTCACGTTTTATACTTTTAGTGTTTGAGTCGTTCTGCTGTTAAGATCTCATTCTTAATGATTCATTGCATGACATTCCTATCAGGTCTCCTTCATCCTCTCGAATCCGTGCCAAGATGCTCTATGCCACATCTAGAGACAGGTTCAGACGGGAGCTGGATGGTGTCCATTATGAGATTCAGGCTACTGACCCCATGGAGATGGATCTTGAAGTGATTAGAGACCGTGCACGCTGAATGGTCTCTGCTGTTTAGAGTTTTCTTCCTTGGAGAGGAGATCTGCTATGGTTTTTAAATTTATGAAATAGTTATCAGGCACAGCATAGCATTGCACTATCCGTGAATAAATTGACATCTTTGAGGCACATTAGTTTTAGGCTAATATTATCTGATAACAGAATGGAGAAAGTCACTTTCCTTCTTGATTGCCGATTCTCAGGTGAAAATATGAGTTTGTAAAGTGGTATCTGGAAACTCTTGATGTAAGTAATCCTATGAAAGTTGGTCCCCAAAGGATTTACCTGTAAAAGGATATGTAGAAACTCCATGTATATTGGCATGTAAAACATGTCTGCAGATGTAAAATTGCTCTTATTCTTACCCTCCCCTCCCCAATTTCCACCCTTCACTTCCTCTTTGCGTCAGGTTCCACAAGAGAAAATGTCATAAGCGGGAAGTTGATTTCCCCACAACTCCTCCCGTTGCATTGGTCTTGACCCGGTTCTTAGAGAAATACGAGAACCCAAATGCACACACCAAATCCCAAGTTTCGAGAGCAAACCGAGTAGAAAAGTCTCCCACAGGAACCTGAATATTTTGCAGCTATGTATTCCACATTTTCGCTTTCATTCCTCAGACAAATTTTCTTCAAGAAACCGGAACCTTAGCAGTTATATTCCATACTATCATTTGTTGTTGTTATAGTTTGTGGGTTACTCACCTGAATGTTAGTATTATGCAGAATGGTTACTTGTTAGCCATCAAGAAGCCTGCAAACGTGCTTTTGACAGAGCATGCTCAAACTTTCTCGAACAAGCCAAGCCTACTGCTGTTCAGTGTTCAAAGTTTAATTTGTGTTGCCGAGTGTCTAGGATTGTATAGAGGTGGACTTCAACAATGGTCGGAGAGCAAATTAAGGTCGAGTTTATTGGATAAAAAAACATGATAAAATGATTCTTTGTTATGATGCTAGAGATAGGTCATTATTTTGTAGAAAGAGGGAGACGAATGCAAGATAATTTTAATAAATATCACAACGCAGGAAAAATAGTCAATCTCTTTAATCAAACGTACAAACTACGACATGATTCAAAATTTTCTGAAGAAAGAAATAGATGACCCAAATGGCCATTTTATTGTGAACTACTGGCTGCTCTTATTCTGTTCCTGCTCCATTGTCACCCTCGTTCTCACCTGACATCTCCTCCAATGATTTACCCTTTGATTCGGGCACTAGAAAAGTAAACAGCAAGCCCAAGAGGTTGATCACACCCAACACAATGAGTGAGTTCTTCACCCCAATGCCTGCAGGGTACCCTGCATCTGCCTTGGCCTTGTCCTGGTTCTGAGCCAAATACAAGAAACCAAATGCACCCACTATGGCTCCAAGCTTTCCCGATGCTGCAGATATGCCGTGGCAAGTAGACCGTAATCTGGCAGGGAAAATTTCAGCTGGCACGACAAATGTGGTTGCGTTAGGCCCGAAATTTGCAAAGAAGAAAGTGAGGGAATACATAACCACAAACCCAATGCGGTTATCCTTGTGAGTCCAGTGGTTGTAAGGAAAAGCCAGGGCAAACATAAATACTGTCATGAAGAAGAAACCCATCAGTTGGATGGCAAACCTTCCAATCCTGTCAATGAAAGCCACTGTAAACCAGTAGCCTGGCACAGTACTGCACATAGCAATTAGTGTTTGTGCCCTTGCGATTCTAAAGACCTCCTCGATGGCATTCATGGTCTTTGCAGGAGGAATCCATCCAATTGCACTGAAGATATCCTTTTGGAATAGATTTTGGCTGTAAAATGCAATGTCAAGCAAGAACCATGTGCTTGTTGTTCCAAGCAAGTGGAGTCCATGGCGACGAACAAACTCTTTAGAGAACAAACCATATCCAGCTCTTGGCTGCTCATTTGATTGCAGTTCTGCTTCAATGTCAACCTGCAGAACCTTTGACATATCAGATGCAGCCTGTTTTGTATTCTTGGCAACAAGGGCTGTGTAGCGAGCAGTTTCGGGCATCTTTAAGCGCCAGTAGAATGTGAGTGCAGCGGGAAGCGCACCGACCATTAGAATAATTCGCCATAGATAATCTGCTTGTGGGACAGTGGAGGCAACTGGATCAACTTCATAAGTAGGAGCACCAAACTTGGCCTGGAATATGGAAGACATGACAATAGCAAATATACCACCACCCAAGATTCCAAACCCTTGCATGGCAAACACCGCTGCAATGAAGGCTCCACGAGTCTTCTTATTAGCATATTCAGACATAATGGTTGCAGAAAGTGGGTAGTCACCCCCTATGCCAAAACCAAGCCAAAACCGAAAGAAACAAAGAGTGCTCATGACAGCTTTTGCGTTGTGACCAAAGGAAAGACCTGAAGCAATGGAGCAAAAGAACATGAGCATCAATGTCAAGCCATAGACTTTCTTTCGGCCCATCTTGTCACCAAGCCATCCAAAGAAGAGTTGGCCTACGAGTGTTCCACAGAGTGCTACACCATTAACAGCAGCTGACACATTGGGAGGCAATGTGCCGGGCTTTGCTGCCCCATCAACGTGGTAGTAGATGCGGCCAAGCAATTTGGTGACAAGGGATATGCAGAATAGATCATATGCATCCGTGAAGAACCCCATTCCAGCAATGATAATTGCAGTAAAATGGTAACATTGCGTTTTGGCATCATCAAGCGCATTCAGCACCTTCAACTGCTCTTTGGCCATGGTTGGCTGCCTCACTTTCGAATCTGCCTTGTCTTTTGCTCAACCTCTCTCCTATAAGAGCGTTTAGCCACATACACATTAAAAGCTTTCAACAAGGATCATTCGATGTTTTCTTTAGAAATGTGACATGCATGAACTCATGAATGCAAACATGTGTACCATATGGACATAGAAACTTCACATTTCTTCACGATAGACAGAAAGGAATATTACGTGAATCAAACTTTCCAATGCAAATACTTCCTTTCCATTTTCCCTGAACTTCTCAAATTCCGAAAAGAGAGCTATATGTTTTTTTTTTTTCCCTTTTGAATTCTTTAAGAAAATCTTGAATCCCAAGTATACATATAAATGCAAGCATTGAATTGTCTCCTTAATTTCTCCTTTTTTTTTTCCCTTAAAAATAGAAAACTTATTTTTGACGATTTCCTTGCCTAAAATGAATAGATTCGGATCAGGATCATCTATATGATGTACGAAATAATATTTCAAGGTTATTCAATTAATTAGCATGAGACGTCATAAAGCGCCTTCAAAAGATTCTAAGATCAGAAGGAAGAACAACACAAAATGTGTAGAAGAAATTAAGAAGTGACTGACCTGATTTTAGCCTCTCGTGTTGCCTGTGAGAGACAGACAGGGATGACAATGGACAGTGAAGAGATTTGTATGGGCTCGAGAATTATATGAATGAGAATTTCCTTAAAATAGACCGGAATATATGCCCTGCATATTCCCCATATTTTCTGGTCTGACTACATTATCATCCTATTATTGTCTCAATGGCCCAAAATCTACACCGCCATATTCCATGAAAATCTCCTGCTATTTTTAGCCTTTTTACAGTTTCCATACTTTTTAGCAATAGACACTCACTATTCTCTTGTTTGTTTCACCGGTTTTTCTGTTTTGCTTTGCTTTCCTATGCAAATGCAAATTATAGTAACTAGACAGAGTTGAAGTGAGTGGGATACGAACACAACAGAAATATAACATATTCAGGATCGATGCTCTTGATTTGTGGAATAGGTATATGATTATTAAGGATGCTCATTTATGTTCGGTTAGAAACCCCAGGGTCAAGGGAGGTGGACGGCCACCATACAAGTTTTTAACTAGTTTTCTAGGGAACTTGTTTGAAAAATTATATTGCTTAACCTCAAGGAACAACTATTCCTATCGCCTCTGATAAATGACTATTTCATAACTAGCTATTCCTTGTCAAAATCCTAACTAAATATTCAGTAATAATAATTCCATTCAAGGGCCAAAAACAATAAATATTGGTTGGTATAGGCTAAGGGATCATTCTTCCCTCCTTTATCCCGAAACGGCTTGCTTTTAAGAGTATAACCGGTCTGGTGTGATTCGATTTTGGATAAAATTTAGTATCAAATTGGTATATACCGGTTTTTCATTTTTAATAACCGATTTTACACTGGTTATCCCCCTAAACCGATACTTTTCGGTTTTACCTATTCCATTCCGGTTCGGTTTTAATATATTATATATTATAATATATATTATAATTGTATTATAGACTATAGTGATATATTATATTATAGATTATAATGATATATTATACTCTATAGTGATATAGTGATACAATATTAATATAACTATTAATATAATAAACTATAATGATATAAGATTTTAAAATTTAATATTATATTAATTAGTAATTTATCATATAATATAAAAACTATTTTATATATAATTATATATAAAAATTATATACAATATAAAATATTGTAATATATATAAATCAGTCCGATTCCGTCCGATCCGATTTTAGAAAAAGAAAAATCAAAACTAAATCAATGTTGATCCGTTTTAAAAGAATAAGGTTAGGTTTGAATGTTGAGATAAAATGAGAATTTTTAAAAATTTTGTGAATAGTGTTAAGATAAAAATTTAAATATTATTTTTTAATATTATTATTATTTTAGGATTTGAAAAAGTTGAATTAGAATTTAAAAAAATTAAATTGTTTATTATATTTTATATGGAAATTTGAAAAAGATATAATAATGAAATGAGATGAGATAGATATGAGATTTCTCATCTTTGTCCCCAAATATAACCTAAAAGTGGTACTAGACCAAATCAAACTTGATACTAGATCAGACCTACCGGTTCGGTCCGGTCCGATTTACAGGTTCAACCGATTTTTTTTACAACCCTTGCGTTACTAAAACTTGTGAACCGAAGTCTCGGATGGCTTCTGCATGCCGGTGGGATTGCAGTGATGGGCTGCCTCTCCCAGGATTAATAGCTATGGCACAATCTGAACATGCGCAACAAGTGGGGCCCTTATGGTCACATCGGAAGTTCTACTGGCCGCCCTTCCCACTCTTTTTGAGAAAGAAAAAAAGAAAATTCAACTTGGGAAGAACTCCCATAATAGCATCTCAAAGTTGCAGCAAATTCAATTAATTTCCTGACTTGGGCAGGTTCCCAAGAAATTCTCTGCTGAGTTGTCTTAAGAAGCAATTAAGTTCATTGACTTTGAATCTGCACCAAGACTTCTGATCTAGCAGGACTCCAAGCCCATCTACCATCCTCCTTTTTAGCAGTGGAGACTAGTGGTTATAGCATTGATATTACTAGCAGCATCTTAAATGATCCTACTGCCATATTTCAACACCAGACTTCCAGCATGATGTTAAAAGGCAATCAAAAGATGAGTGCCTCCTCCATTGCCAATCTGATGCTCAAGAGAAAATCTGGCTTCTTTCCTTAAACTAGGAAAATTCTTTATACTCATGGAACAATGAGAGAGCTGGGAGAACCGAAAGAATTCAGTGGAGGAAGAGATGGGAACTTAAGCATGCTCCCAAGAAGAACAGAAAAAGACAAGAGGTATGCAAGAAAAAGGACGTCAGAGAGCACAAGGCTGTCGTATCAGAGAAATCTTTTCAAAACGAAGAAAAGAGCCTTTCATGTAACTCACCTTCTCGAAAGTCTTCGACTCTTCAGTGTGACATTGAGCTTGCATCGATACTAAAACTAGTACCAACTAAAGCAGAGATAGAGAAGTGCCGAACAAATGTCAAGGGTGAAAGTCAATATTCTTCCGCCTTTTTCCACACACCAAAGTCTTTTAATCACAAATGGGACCCTATTACGCATCCACAGGCACTCGAAATGATTTCAGACAAAATCAGGACATAATCATTCTCAAATATCGAACTAAAACTAAGAAATCAACAGCACCAAGAAAATGCAGGATATGACCAAATGGTTACATCTTATTCAATTTTGATGGCTACAGGTCCCCGATCATCATAGCATAGAATGACAAGAAACAACGAAGAAATATTCTTCTCATGTTTCTCAATATTAAGCGATGACGTAAAATCGAGATACTACAAGATAGAACAGAAACTAAAAATGAAACTAGTACACAGATCTAGATAAAAAAGATCAACACATTTAAAGCTTCTCGTGCCGAATGAAGAAAGGGTTTACGCGGTAGTATTCTAAGAAACTGCTTAGAGAAACTTGAGCTTCTCTCACCCTAAAGAAGAGGGGAGGGACTCAGGTTGATTCTAATGAACATTCCACTGACACAATCAATCTAAGACAGGGGAACTGTACTGTTTTCGTAAGATGTTTGATCCAACTACTGCATTTCTCCATTTTCGTCCTCGTTCTCCCTAGACATCTCCTCCAAAGATTTCCCTTTCGATTCAGGCACCAAGAATGTAAACAGTATTCCCAAGAAGTTGATTCCACCCAACACAAGGAGTGAATTCTTCACCCCAATTCCTGCAGGGTACCCTGCATCTGCCTTGGCCTTGTCCTGGTTCTGAGCCAAATACAAAAACCCAAAAGCACCAACAATAGCCCCGAGCTTCCCCGATGCTGCCGATATGCCATGGCAAGTAGACCTGAGCCTAGCCGGGAAGATCTCCGCCGGCACGACAAATGTGGTGGCATTAGGCCCGAAATTTGCAAAGAAGAAGGTGAGGGAATACATCACCACAAACCCAATGCGATTGTCCTTGTGAGTCCAGTGGTTGTAAGGAATAGCCAGGGCAAACATAAACACTGTCATGAAGAAGAAACCCATCAATTGGATAGCAAACCTTCCTATCTTGTCAATGAAAGTCACTGTAAACCAGTAGCCTGGAACAGTACTGCACAGAGCAATCAGTGTTTGTGCCCTTGCGATTCTGTACACCTCATCGATGGCATTCATGGTCTTTGCTGCAGGAATCCATCCAATTGCACTGAAGATATCCTTTTGGAATAGATTCTGACTGTAAAATGCAATGTCAAGTAAGAACCATGTGCTTGTTGTTCCAAGCAAGTGAAGTCCGTGGCGACGAAGAAACTGTTTAGAGAACAAACCGAAAGTGTTGGCTGGTTGTCGACCTAACTGCTCAACCTTCTGCGGTTCTGCTTCAATGTCAACCTGAAGAACTTTTGACATATCGTTTGCAGCCTGTTTTGCGTTCTTGGCAACAAGGGCAGTGTAACGGGCAGTTTCAGGCATCTTCATCCTCCAGTAATAAGTCAGTGCAGCTGGGAGTGCTCCTACCATTAGAATGATCCTCCAGACAAAGTCTGCTTGTGGGACGGTCGAACGAAGCGCGTCAACCTCATAAGATGGAGCATCAAACTTAGCCTTAAACGCTGAT
Source organism: Pterocarya stenoptera (assembly GCA_003123785.1). Lineage (NCBI taxonomy): Eukaryota > Viridiplantae > Streptophyta > Magnoliopsida > Fagales > Juglandaceae > Pterocarya > Pterocarya stenoptera. Next base: position 67,389 of record QEOT01009151.1, read on the forward strand.
GCAATAATGATTGCAAATATACCGCCTGCTAGGATTCCAAATCCCTGCATGGCGAAGACTGCGGCAATGAAAGCACCACGAGTCTTCTTATTAGCATATTCGGACATGATGGTGGCGGAAAGTGGGTAATCACCGCCGATACCAAACCCAAGCCAGAACCGGAAGAAGCAAAGTGTTGCCATGACAGATTTAGCATTGTGGCCAAAAGAAAGACCTGAAGCGACGGAGGCTATAACCATGAGCATGAGAGTCATGCCGTAGACTCGTTTCCTGCCCATCTTGTCTCCAAGCCACCCAAAGAAGAGCTGGCCGGCGAGAGTTCCACAGAATGCTACACCATTGACAGCAGCTGAGACGTTGGGAGGCAATGTGCCAGGCTTTTCTGCACCATCAACATGGTAGTATATGCGACCAAGCAATTTGGTGACAAGAGATATGCAGAATAGATCATATGCATCGGTGAAGAACCCCATTCCTGCAATGATGATAGCAGTGAAATGATACCATTGTGTTTTTGCTACATCGAGGGCATTTAGCACCTGTAAATTGTCCTTGGCCATGGTTAATTTTCGAGCTCACTCAGAAGCTTAATTACTTCTCTGCTGTCTGTTTCGCACAATCTTTCTTGTCTGCAAATTTTGAGAAGTGCAAGTACACGTAAGACTTCAAACGAATTGTTGTTATGATATTCTAAATGAAGTTTCATAGTAGTTACATAATAATCAAGCTTATTTCTTAATTTAGATTTAAAATTCATGACCCAAGTAATTAAGGTCACCATGTTGAATATAATATCAAATCAATATTAAAGAATCAGAAAAATACAAAGAGACTGCAACTCTCACCCATATCTTGGGCAAGGTACCAGGGTGATCAATCTTTAAATATTAGGATGATGAAGAAGAAATGATTTTTATACGGTCCGCAACCTAAGAGAAGAGTCATGAATGGATCCTCACGATCATGTCTCTGGACTATTTTGAAGAGAGGGAGGGGACAAAATAATATATCACTCGACTTTGACAAACCAGATCGAACAGATCATGTAATTTAGTCAAAACGAGAAGAGCAGGTACAACTGCTCCCTTAATCTTGCATTCTGATCCTCTTTGGAATTAAATTTACAGGATTAATGCTAAGCTCAGGGAATAATACTCGCCTAGTTTGGATATTGAAGTATTTTTAAAATACCTCACTATTATTTATTATTTTATTATTATTTATTATTTATTATTTATTATTATTTACTATTATTTAATATTCTATAATCATTTTTTCACAACTATTTACAAAATATATCACAGTCCAAACGCAAACTTAAACATCATTAGAACCCTACCAATTCGAAAATAGGAAAATAGTTAACTTATAGGCTTGTTGAACCCTATATATATATATATATATATATAATATTAGTTCGGATATTAGTTCGGCCCGTTAATCGTGGAAATTATTCCGGCAACATATGCATTTCTACCAATTTCTTATTCTTTAAGAGTTATTTTTAACAGAGTATCCCAGAAGCGGCCAGAAGCTGGCAGTAGACAAAAGTTAAAAACGAAAAAACTCAGAATAAAATATGTGTGAAAGCATATTACAGCTCACTTTTTTTTCTTTTTCTTTTTTTTGAGTTCAATCATGCCTTGAACACTTTAACATGGGACGCGTTCAGACAGGAATCCAGATAAAAAGCTCTTAATTGTCTCCATTAACTACTAACCTAGAAACTCTTCTTTGCATGCATGGAGAATTCTAAAAAGACGAAGTGTTATTTGGTTCTGTAGTATCATGTTATTTTTTAAATATTACTACTTTACTTGTCTATCTCTTTTTTTCTAAGAAAACTTTTTACGTGGTTTTTATTTCATGCATGATTCGATCCCAAATCTCTGGTACCAAATAAAAGACTCGTAACATAAGACAAACGAATCAAACTTGGGAGAGAGAAAGAGAGAGAGAGAGAGAGAGAGAGAGAGAGAGTTAGTGTAAAGGTGATTAAAATGCTTGCAATTATCCATAAAACATCCTTAAAATACAACCTCGAAGAGAAACGAAACAACATGTTTTGTTTTTCGTTTTTCATAGCAGCTAGCAGAGAAACATGTCAAGATAAGATAAGTGTCCCATAAATATACTGACCTGGGCTTTCCTTGTCTTTATAGGGATCCGGGGCAGTAAAAACAAGAGAGTGAAAAGCGAGACAGAGGGATCGAGCAGAAGCTGGAAGTAGAAGAAAGTCGGAGAATGTAGTACTGGTGGGGTTGGTTGCAGGAAAAGAATAGCCTGGACATGGTATTTATATGCGCAACATCGAAGCGAACCCCCCCCCACGAAAACAAAAGAACAAAATAATGATGCTGGTATATTCGAAGCGCACACATCTTTCTGGCGCACTTTCCCTTCTGTTTCTCTCTCAATCGTTCAGTTTATCGGAGTCAAATTACGCCTGACTTTACGACAGTACGCGGAATGCTGCTTTATTATTATAATTTCTGAACAACGCAGTCGATGATGAGCGCAGTATTCGGGCTTAATTAAGCCTCTTCATTTATAAGTTTATTTTTGTGTAATGTTTTTATAATTAAAATATATATTTTTAATTTAATATTACAAATTAGACTAACTAAATTTGCAGCACCACACACGCAGGAATTAATAGATCAAGTGCATGCAGGAAATAAAGTAATTGATTTCTTCTTTTATTTTTATTTGGGTTCATCACCTATTAGGAAAAAAGAAGAAGCAACGTCCTAATTTGGATAGCATGCAATATTATTAAAAAGCAAACATGCATTAATTGGTTGGAAACTCTGATTTCAAATGCAAAAAGAAATAAAAAAAAAAATCTGATGATAATGATAGGATTACTATTCTCTTACTATCTATTTACTACTCTTTTTATATTTAATTTTTTATTTTATTTTATTTAATAGTTAAGGAAGTGACTATCAGTAAAATTATATATATTTTTAATTTTTTTTCTTAATGATTAAGGATGTTAAAAAAATATTTTAAAAAAATGATAAAAAAATAAAAAACTTCAAATATACTATAAGTAGTAAATAGGTAGTAATAGAGTAGTAACTCTATCACTATCCACAAATTAAAGGAGTTGCTTCAACTTTGAAAATGAGTAGATCGTATGTTCTTAAATGAAATGCATAGATCACTACCCTCATTTAACGCATGTTCTTAAATGAAATGCATAGATCGTGACGATTGAAAACACAAGCAATATTTAGCGTGTAAGTCATGACAGATTGAAATAGGAGGAATGGACACGGTCGCACGGTCGGTCGAGCATTAATATTATTGGGTCAATACA
>QEOT01009152.1:3793-191839 GCA_003123785.1 Pterocarya stenoptera
CATACACGTTGTTCAAACCATCCGGAAAATTCTTCCTCGTGTCTTGCCTCTATATTCTCTACGCATTCCATCTTAAGTTTATCCATGTGCTCACTGTATATATGTACAAAAGAAAGTAGTATTTTGAGTACAAAAGTTATAAATAAACGACATTTGACTAGAATTTCTCGAAGCATGCAAAAACATACCTGAGATAGCAATCAATCTCTCGGCAATTATTTAACACGTACCAACGAACTTTACCCAACTCTCCATCAATTAAATCGTAACTCGTCTGTACATCCAAGGGTCGTATATTCTGGGAAAACACTGATAGATCACGAGGAGGCGGAGCAGCAAGATCAGCATTTCACTCTTGAAGATTAAATCGTATCTCAACACCATAAAGATATAGAGAGTAAAACGTTAACCATTCATCTTGTATAGAGGCCTCTACTATTAAATCCTTAGCTCTGAATTTATTCCCAACAGTGCGCTTTAATTGACCCAAATATCTTTTAACTGGATACATCCAATGGAACTGCACCGGTCCACCCAATAATACCTCCTAGGGTAAGTGTATTGCTAAATGGACCATGACATCAAAAAATGATGGGATCGGATCAAATTTATAGAGTATAGTAGCAATGTCTTCTTCCATCTTCTACAGCATATCTCGATTTACTACTCGAACACACAAATTCTTAAAAAACATACATAGTTCAGTTATGGTGACACGTACATTAGATGTCAGCTTCCCACGAATTCCCACCAGTAATAACTTCTGTAAAAAAATGTAACAGTTATGACTTTTCAATCCACTAATTTTTCAGTCAACAGGGCTCACGCATCTACCGATATTTGAGGCATAACCATCTGGCAACTTCACTCCTTGTAACCATTTGCAAAAATCCATCCTCTCCTCCCTCGTCATCGTAAAGCATGCATACGGCATGACCACCCTATTGCCTTCCAGTCGCAAATATAGATTATGTTTAATTCTCATTCTTTCAAGATCTTTCTTCATCTTAATCGTGTCCTTTATCTTTTTATTAATGCTCATCAATGTACCCAGTATATTATCATATATATTTTTCTCTATGTGCATTACATCCAAACTATGTCGCAACATGCAGGACGACCAATATGGCAATTCAAAAAAATAGTACGCTTTGTCCAATTCAATTCTGCGACGCCTCAGTTTCTCTTGTTCTTACCCCGGCTTTTGCCAAAATTGTTCACTCTAACATATACCAGTTGTTCCACTATCTCTTCTCCAAACAACTCATTTGGTGCAATTCTGTCATCTACTCTCCCATCAAACTTATTACATTCACTTCTCTATGCATGATTTGCTGGTAGATAACGTCGATAACCCATGAAACACAACTTCTGAGAATATGTTAACTACTTACTAGCAGTTTTTTACTACACGTTGGACACGCTAACTTCTCTTTAGTACTCCAACTAGAAAGATTTTCATATGCCAAAAAATCATTTATGGTCCACAATACTGCAGCATGCATCTGAAAAGATGTCAACGTGGATGCACCATAAGTTTTGACGCCTGTTTCCCATAACTCTTTTAACTCTTCAATCAACGGCTGCATGAATACATCAATTTCATTCCCAGGTGATCTCAGGCCGAGAATATGTAAGTTAACAAAAAGTTTGGTACCTTCATGAACCTCCATGGCAGAAGATTATACGGAATTAACACTACTGGCCAAGTGCTATAACTTGTACTCATATTCCCAAAAGGGTTGAATCCATCGATAGTGAGTCTCAGACGCATGTTCCGAGCTTCTATCCCAAACTCTGGGTATTGATCATCGAAAGATTACCATGCAAGTGAGTCAGCTGGGTGCCTCATATATGTGTCATCCTTAAGTCTTTTCTCCTCGTGCCACCTCAAATCAACAACTATTTTTTTACACATATATAGTCTTTGCAACCTAGGTCTCAAAGGAAAATATCGCAACACCTTAACCGGCACATTTTTCTTGGCCTTCCACCTCGACTCTCCGCATACAGGACATGCTTGTTTCCCCTCGTTCTCCTTCTAGAACAAAACACAATCATTCTTGCATGCATGTATTTACTTGTACTCAAACCCTAATCCATTTCTCAACTGTTTCGCTTCATAAAGTTCTTTGGCAATACAGACCCATTGGGAAGCACCTCATTAAAAAAGTCCAATACCATGTTTATTACCTTCGTCGACATCCCACACAATGACTTAATGTAAAGCAACCGCACAATAAACTACATTTTGGAATGTTTGTACAGCTTGGATAAAGCTCGCTCTTTGCATCTTTCCACATTGCAGCAAAGTTTTCAGAATCACTTCCTCGACCACTTGAGCCATTGTCATCTACGTCATCCATAAACATCCCAGCTCCAATGTCACCCAACATCTCCTCCATCTCATCCAGCTCATAATCATCATTCATGTCTCGCAAATAATTCAGATGACCGAACAATGGATCCGCTGACTGTGCATACGGCTCACCATGCAATACCCATCGAGTATACCCAAAATCCATACCGTTTACAAATATATGACTTTCAATTTCAGCCAACCCTATCGCACACAAATTTTTACACCCTTGACATGGACACTTAATGTAACCACGACTATTAACAAAGTTCCGAGCAAAATCAATAAAGGTTCTTACTCCACGTGCATGGGCTGCGTAATCCGTTCCAAGTCTATTGCCTAGATGCATCCAACTTTTGTCTATTTCTAAAAAGTTCTATCTATTAGTAACACTTAATATACATTGAAAATTCACATGCATGTCATGCTCCAATTGCTACTGCTAATTTTTATAAGGTAGTTGGTCCTATCCCATTCGAGATTATATTATCCATATTGCACATATTCTGTCACTCTACTACTTTCCACTTCAGTAGAAATTTCGGCAGCACCTCCCCATAGTTCTCCAAGTATACATGTTCACTCAGAGGGATTGTGACCCCATGAACAGTATACCCTACAAATAGTAGAGGAAGACATCAAAACTTCATACTAAACATGTTCAGTAGGAGTAACAAGAATGTACAATACAAATGATATAATCCAAAATTGTCCACACTAGACAATTCAGGAATTAGTGGACACCTAAATGTACACTAATTCCTGAACGGGTCTAAGGTTAGATATGCAATGTCACACATATTCATTCAAAAACCACATGAAATAATATAAGGAAAAAATTACAAATTAGTAATGTTAAAAACATTCGAAGGTCTTATATTATTGAGCTAGATAGATATGGAAAAATATGTTGGTGCAACTTTCTTATACGTACACAACGAGAGGGAATGATCTTGAAGAAATGTCTAAACTTTAGTCTAATTACTTAACTGTCACAAACTCTCTGACCATTACAACTCTCAAGGCCAGAGAGACTTTGAGAGTCAAGCAATTTGACAAACGTTTCTTCCAGATCATTCTCCTTCGTTATATAATTTTAATTATTATAATACTTAGTTTTATCCCACTAAGTTATTATTTTCACAATATTCCAACTAATTGATACTTATTTATTTATTAAGTTGATTTATTTGAAGTTGTTATTATACTTAGTTTTATCCCTCTAAGTTGTTATTTTCACAATATTCTAAGTAATTGGTACTTATTTATTTATTAAGTTGATTTATTTGAAGTTGTTATTATACTTAGTTTTATCCCTCTAAATTGTTATTTTCATAATATTCCAACTAATTGGTACTTATTTATTTATTAAGTTGATTTATTTGAATTTATTTATTATACTTAGTTTTATTATTTTAAATTCACCATTATACAGTTTATTCAAACTAATTGGTAAACGACATCCGTACTAATTGGTCTAATTAACCATTTATCAAAATTTAAATTTATTTAGATACAATATTGTACTTTAAAATATAAAACTATTTTATTCCAACTCTCTACTTATATGGTGGGTTCAATACTTCTTCCACAAAAGTTATATTTTAGTTTATTTATTTATTATTATATATTTAATAATATAATGATTTACAACCTCACAATGGTAGGAATATATTACTAATATATTATATATTATAATTATTATTTTTATATTATACTCACACAATATGCCCACAACAAAATTATCTTAACATAACAAAATTCCCACGACAATGTTTCTAAATATATTCATTCATCAATAAGCACCATAAACTCACAAAATCTTTGCAAAATTCATAAACAACAATCATGATATTTCTAATCTATATCATAACATTTTCACGATATTACCACAATTCAATTCATAAACAATTATCACAATATTTCAAATCCATATCACAATATTTTCACAATATTTCCACAACAAAATTATCTAAACATAACAATATTCCCACATCAATATTTATAAAACATATTATAGTTATCAATAAACACAATAAACTCACAAAATATAATTATACTTAATAAACAATAATCACAATATTTCAAATCCATATCATAACATTTTCACAATATTCCCATAACAAAATTATCTAAACATAACAATATTCCCACAACAATATATTATGCATATTAATTCATCAACAAACACCATAAACTCACAAATATATTCACAAAATTCATAACCAATAATCATGATATTTCTAATCCATATTTTCACATTTTCAGAATATTCTCACAATAAAATTCATAAACACATATAATTAAAGTTTAGAAATATACCTAACACTTTTTAATATCCTCTTACAAATTACATGTTTTCAAGTTGCCAAAATAACCAATCCTTCAAGAAAAAAAAAAAATACTAACTTTTTAGAGACATATATATATATAAATACAAGAGAAATATCATAAAATTGCAAATAATGAAAAAAAAAAATAGTTTTTCCTTACCAAAATACTTCCAAAATCATAGCCCTCAATAACCAGCACCCTCTCTTACTCTACTCTCTCTTACTCTACTCTCTCTCACTCTAAGTATAACCCTCTCTAACATTAATCTCTCACTCAAACCCTCTCTCAGTCTCCGTCTCACTCTCTCTCTCTCTCACTTTAACCCTCTCTCACTCGAATATTTTCTCTCCTTCTCTCTATTTCGCGCACGGGGAATTTCTGCTTCCCTCCCGTGCGTATTTTCATGCAAAAAACATTTCATTTGAATTAACATTCGAACGATTCATTATACGTTCAAACGTTACTTCTGGCCAGTCAAATTTTCAGCATTAACGTTCGAACATTAATAATAAACGTTCAAACACCAATGCTCGCCATAGAAGACGATAATCGGGCGGGAAAATTCATGCCAACAATTTCATTACGTTTGAATGTTTATGATTTAACGTCCGAACGATACAATTGAGCGGGAAATTTTACGCCTACATTTTTAAACATTCGAACCTAAAAAATTAACGTTAGAACGTGAATATAACTAAATTAAGTTAATAGTTAGGAATAAAATTCCATCTACTATATATATATAGTCTATATAGTCTATATATAAAATAAAATATATTATATAACTATAATATAGAATAGTAATTATGAATATGTTTTAGACTATATAGTGTATATAATGTATTCAATCTAGGAAACAGCCGGAAACTCGAGAGGGTCGCCTTTTGAAGCGTTCGCCGGTAACCAAAGTGTCACTCCTTCCTTTTGATTATGTTGTGACGCTGACTGAATCCAATCCATAAACCCAAATATGAAACAAAGTTTGTTCCCTTTCGTCAAGTAGGTAAAGTAGGCATACGAACCACTTTTGCTTTGCCTTAGACTCTATTGGAACAAAGCAAAGAAGGAGGCAGAATGGAGAAAGGAATGGGACAAGGGCGGTCTTGCTTGGCGCGAAAGCTGCTTGTTTGGGGGTAGCAGCTAAACTCCAAGTATTACCCACAGCAAATGAGCCTGAATACATGATTCTAGGATTCTACCGTGACGGTTCCCCTGATTTTCGAGGTAAATACTCAGTCCGATCAAAACAGATCAGACATATGTGATTGCAAAGAATGTTTCTTGCATCATATGGGAGTAGAATTGGAAAAGTCAAAGCCTGAGAAAAGTTTCCAAAAAGAAGTATGGCGAGTGTACCGACAAAGTTGCCATGAGATTTAAAAAAAGGTAGAGCAATATATTCTAAAACATATTCATAATTACTATCATATATTATAGTTATATAATATATTACATACACTATATAGTCTAGTATATATATATATATTATATAGAAGTACATACACCAAATGTATATTCACTATATATGATTTTGCATAATACTTTAAATGGAAACATAATAGATAGTTATAGTATTATTAATACTTTAATAGTACTTTAAATTATTAAGAAGTTATAATTTATTTCCTTATGAAAATTTGTAATTATACTAACCAACCTAATATTATTACTCTTAACAGTTATAGCTGAATGCATATGTTGTATATTTGTTATTTCCAAAATAAATATATAATGTGTTAATTTTAAAATTCAAAACTACAGTGGTAAGGATTAAATAATTTTAGCATATATTTTATAATGTCTCACCCTTAATTTCAGGTTAATTAATAAACTATTCAATTTAACCGGAAATGAAAAAAATATATATTTAAGTTTATTTCTTAATAAATCATTAGACAAAAATCATTAATAAAAGGGAAAAATTAGATTTATACTAAAATGGAACGTTACTAGGAAATACATATAGAACATTATATTTATCACGTTCCAATGTTTCAAATACGTTGAAACGTTACTAGGAATAACGTTCGAACGTTATATGTATATAAATCCAAAACCGAATGGCCAAACGTCATTTTCTCCGTTCTCCTCCGTTTGCACACGGCCACTCCTCCATAGCCGCCGCCGTCAAACTCCTCCACATCTGTCACTAAACGGTAGATATTTAAATTTCATCCATAAATATGTATTTTAAATGTAAATTTAGGGTCAGTTTTTATTAAAACCGAAACCCATTAGCCAAAAGGTCACCATAGAAATGTTCCTTGAAGTGTATACTTCATTTTTACGGTGTCCTTTCGGCATTTTATCCACTGTTCATAGGGTTTTCGAGCTTTCGATAACTCAGCCATTCTGTCTCGTAACGTTCAAACGTTACACCAAGACGTTCAAACATACGCCGTTTCAATTTCTTAACCGTTGGTATTCCACGTCCGGACGTATATTTTATACATTAAGAAGTTACTACATTTACGTTCGATAGTATAATTTAACGTTCGAACGTAATTATTTTAAATTTATTTATATTTTTAACAATTTGGCGTCCGAACGAGTATTTATTACGTTCAATAGTACAATTAATTTTGTTTCATTTTTTATTTTCAGGAGATGGTCATCCTTTGCATTCCAGGAAACGAGGGAGGGAAGGAGCCACTCAAGATACTGCTCGGATCGGGGCTCATACTATTGTGGTCGAGCGAGAGACCCTTATCAACAAGTTCGACGTGCTCAGATGGGAGCAGACCAACCTGAGAGATGTCTTCCTCAGTAGAGGCTAGGAAAATATCTGCACATTGAGGGGTAAGGTATATCCCTCTATGGTTTTGGAGTTATAAATAGAGAGGTGCTCAATGTTTCAGGATGCATCCTCTCACACCATGACTGTAGGCGGTGTGACATTTGAGTTTTCACCTAATGTCATCGCCGACCTCCTCAGGATTCGTTGACGAGTTCAAACATTGACTGAGGCAGATGTAGACCTTCTGCATCATCTACTGGCCCATTTGATCCATCATTAGCCAAAGATGCAGACCAGTCAGAGGCCGAGGGTGTTGGCCCTTCGGCTAGGGATGACGACCGAGACAAGATTTCTACATCCTCACCAGGAAAGACCGCATGCAGATCAAGAGGCCGAACTCCTTCCACCAAAATCATTTGCTACCGTTCTTCCGCATGTTGCATCTTATAGTTGCAACAAACGTGGATCCTGTGGCACATAAGTCCACATTTAGCCGGACTCAGGCACAGTTTTTGATACGGGTGGCACGTGGAGATGCTATAGATTTGCCACTGCTTATCTTTGACAGGATCCATTACGAGGCGAGAATCATCTCCACAGACAACCTCCCATACGGTGTCCTGCTCAGCCTGCTATTACTTGCTCGGGGAGTGGCAACCTAGCCTTTAAAGCTGGTCAAAGATCAGATGAGCGCCCTTGACATGACCACTCATCGACGTAGCATTGGACAGGCGAGGGGACGTCGACCACCCCTATAGAGGATCTAGTTCCTCCGACACCGCCCCAGCTCAGTGTGGGGAGTAGTGATCAGCAGCCGATGAGTACATCTGCGGGAGATGTGCGGCATGCTTTGGTTGATACAGTGATCTCAGAGCTGATTATACATATCAATCATAACATCGATGAACGGCTTGGGACTGTAGAGGCGTTTGTCGCTGAGATATCCCACAGTGTAGGTATCCTCAACGACAAGGTTGATACCTTGATTGAGGAGGTACAGGCCATTACGACTTTCCCAGACAGCGATATCATCTGAGTGTTGTTTATGTACTTCTATCATATTTTGTATTTTACTTTTAATATTTATAAAGAACAATATTATTTAATATATCTATAGTTTTTTAATTATAGTTCTCAATCTTCTTTAATGTTATATTTCTCAACTTCAATACTAAATCACTGCACTTCAAATATACATAAACATAAATATATATTTATATATATAAACATAAATATATATTTATATATATAAACATAAATATTTATATATATAATTATATTTTACAAATTGTGTATATATAAATGTATACAAGTCAATTTTTTAGACTTGTATACAAATTATGCACTATAAAAATCACATAAATTTTAAATTAGAGTCATATTTCATTTAAAATTTATAAGTAACATTCGAACGTTAATCACTAAGTTTGAACGTTTGTGCCAAAAAATTTCACGTTCGCACGTACATAGCCACGTGTCCAAACGTATGTGTGACGTTCGAAACGTAATTTTCACACTCGTTGGAACTAAAAAAAAATCTCATCCGTCTTTAGTGACGGTTTTTAGAAACCATCACAGAAAAGGCTTTTTAGTGACGGTTTAGAGACTGTCACAAATTCTCAAGTGTCACTAAAAGGCAATTGTGTTGTAGTAGAGCCGCCAAGCAAAAACCCAACCAAGGGGGGGGGGGGGTTGGAGCTTCGGCTCCTCCCTCCCTCCTCCCATCTAGCTAGACTATAGACAGTGTACCCTTTATTTTCCCTTTACTTTTCAATAATTTAAAATTTTTGTTTGTTTTTCCGTCCAAAGTATGGTGACACATCGATTTGCTGTTTTCTGAAGCCTAGTGACCACCACGCGCCCCTCCACATGATTCCCAGACTGCCAATCCTTTGGATGGCAGAAATTTTTCATCGAACGGAGCAGCGCAAGTCACAAGCGTGGGTCATAGTAGCGAGTGAAATCCACATGCCACTGCACCAGAAGCTTCTACTACTGCCACGCGTGGTGTTTCAGGGACCAGGGACCTTGGTTTTTTCAGACTTGATTGGCCATCACACTCCTAGTGTGGTGTGTGTCCCTCACGCACCACCACAATCTCTTTATTTCTTGTATTTTGCTTTCCTATAAGCTAAAGATTCGGATTTATAGTTGTAATCCGTCATTTTCACATCTATCTTTATGTTTAGTGTTATTTCCTTTTGTTTAGGTAAAAATAAAAAAGAAATAGTCTCTTGGATATTTTGTCCATAGAGTGAAAGTCCCCTCCTCCTCTGGAGGTGGGGTTTGAAATCTCCGCTTTAGGCAAAGTGTGGTCTATCAAACGGTTGTCTATAGAGAGTTATAGAAGTTAAGACCATACCAGTCACAAAGAAATTTGTGTGCTGGTGGAGCCAGAACCATGAATTGTTGGCTTGTAGTCTGGCATTTTCCTTGTATGTATCAGGTCACTAATGTAACTTTGCTTTCATGAATGAATGAAGTCTATTTCGTACATATATAATTAAATAAAAAACCACATGGCGCAAAGATAATGATGAATCATAGCTAGAGCTCATCCTATATATATGTCTATATATTGAATGTATGCATGCACGTAGAGGCAGGGCCGGCTCTTCCATTAGGTGTGTTAGGGAATTGCCTAAGGCCCCTAGTGGAAGAAGGCCCCCCCAAAAAATAGAGTAGAATTTAATAAAAAAAAATATCCAATAAAAAACTTTAATTAACTAAATGAGAATATAAAAAAGATCAAATAGATATTATGTCATTATTAGTTTTAAAAAATATCACAAAAATAATTATTTGAGAAAATCTTATAGTCTGTCGGTTTGCTCTTCCTCAAATAATAGCCCTCCAATGGAATTTTGCCACGTAGCTCCTCCATTTCAAATCTCATATACCTGTTCACACCTGATAACTGTGAAAGAATGTTCGTGAAAAACCCCTCCTCCCTCCTAGAAAGGAAGCCTCACAAGTCCACTACTACTGATCTGCTTGCCTATAAGGAAGCCTCACACGCCCACTACTAATTTGCTCACCTGGTCCGAGGTCTTTTCGGCCCCTTACAGTATAATTGCGTACTACTTGTGCCTATGCCTTGTTAACTTGCTCAATCTGATTTGGTGCACGGAAATAACACAAACCATCAAGGGGTTACGAACAAGATAATGGTCTTCCATTAACATAAGATTTCTTCTCTCTCTCTTTTTCTTTTTTTCCTTTCAAAATTTTAAATTTGATTAATTAAGGAATGATTCGATAAGGATGGATTTTGTTTCACTGCCCGCTCAATCGATGCACATGATTTTCCATGCACATTGATTTAGTTTTAAAATACACATGATTCTGATCAAGTGGCCTTCTGTTGCTATTCAGAAGTTTGTTTCTCAAACTATTATGAGCATGAGAGGGTTAGGAACATGGGATTAAGAGGGGATTTGGATCTATTAGCTAGGAGCAGAGCAAAAAAAAAGTACCATGTTTATTTTCTCACCGCGAAAATACAAATAATAGAGAAATGAGTGGAACTTTTTTAGCTTCATGGACTAAATTAGTTGTTCCAATCCTTTCTATAGAATAATTTTTTTCTAGAGAAGCGAACAACATGATTGAGTAGAAAAAAAATAGCTAGCATGATAATCTAGGGGAGATGGTGCTCGACAACGAAATTATTGGAGGGTGACAGAATTGGTGATGTGCAGCAGTGGGTGACGTCGACAAGAGTTGATTTTTGTGATGCCGAGGTTGAGTCAGAGGTTCAACTGGCTTAAGGCAAACGTGAAGTTGAGTTTTTACGGAAATATTTCTATTTTATCTAGTGTGATGCTCCTCGTCTGATTTGTGTGGAATTGCTAACGTGGTGGAATTCTATTGGAGGCTGTTAAAGCCTCAACAATAGATAGATCCGTGCAAAGAGGAACTGTAACTATTTTTTATATTCTTCTTCTAAGAATACACTTCTCTTTTGTCATTATCAGTTTAATATATAATTAATGTGAAAATTATAAATAAAAAAATCTAATATATAAGTATCGCAAAGTTACTCTTTTGTGCCTCTGTGTAGTTTAGTACTATGAATATTTCTTCAATGTTAAAAATTGGTCCTTCCTATTCATTAAAAATTGGTCCTTGGTTTCCATTGGTGGTTGAGAGCAGAAAAATTGGTTGATAGTGGGGCCTTCCACTTGGCGGTGAGTGTGGTGCCCTATCCCTCGTGTAAAGGTCATGGTTAGGTTCTGTAGTACCTAAGGTGCTGGCCAAGCGGTCAACACCTAGGATTTAATCAAGTTAGGCATGCCTTGTCTAGATCTAAGTGCACATGTGAGTTATAGGTATAAGTTCGTATAAAAAAAGGTAGAGGTTTAATCGGTAAACTAGACCTTGTAGTACCAGAATTCTAAGACACATTCCAAAAATCATTCTTGTTATTCCTCATAAATATCAATAGAGTTACATACAACCAAAATGGCATGTTCATAGCCTAATAGTCTGCAAACCAGATACAGTTGGTCGCCTCTTTTCTAGAAAGGCTAGATACAAGTCAAAATAATGCATGGCTCCTACGACAGAGACAAGCCTCTATCTTCAAGTTTCAGGCAGGGCCGGATCTTCCTCCTCGGGCACCACTCCTACTTCTAACTCTACATCATAGTTTATGTTTTTGTGAGTGAAACCATAGGTAGGTTAGGCAGCTATGACAAAAATTGCTTATGAGAGATAATGGACAATTCATCTAAATATTGAGGGACACATGCATGTATGCCTTGGCGAGGAATCACCCTTTGAGGAATTACCCTCTTATGCATTGTACTTTAAAGCATTGAGTAATATTTAGGCGAGAAATCACCAGTCTCTCCAGTAGGTCAAATCCATAAAAATCATAACGGTTTCACTGGTACAACTGCCTACACAAAGAGGGTTTATCAATAGATATTCGTCACATAAACATACATCACTCCACTGCTCGAGATAGTGCAGGCCAAGTCGCTTGTACCCCAACACAGGTTGACTCTCACATAGAGATAACATGTTGCACTGGGGAATGTCCACCTGGCCTACCAACTCAAAGATACCAACACATGATACGCTGGGGGATTCTACATCCCGACTCATAGGTGAGGCCAACACAATACCACCACACCTTAATCATTCACAGGGAATCCCTTTACTCATTTGAAGTTTGTAGCGACGTCTTACAGGAATGGTCCTGGAAACTCCGTCCTATCCCATGATTATAGACGCATGATACAGATTACTCACATAGAGATATAGATATTCACACCAAGGTCAGGAATTAGTTGAAAGAAATCAGCAAACACATTCAAAACAGGAAATAAATATAAGATCAACATAATGATCCAAAACAAATTTATTCATGTTCAAAAATGGGAAGGATATAGAAAATGTAACTGCCTCTTACATACAACATTCACCCCACATTCCCTAGTCATGTCTTAAAAGCTAACCTACCTCACAATGTTGAGCTCGCAACTCAATCGTGTCACTCTCTTCCTTGCTCCCTTAGTAGATTTTGGCTACATGAGGTCTCTAGTGTTTAAGATCCTAAAAGTGAGATCTTGTCCCATATCTAACTCCATTTTAAAGAGCGGTATTGTTCGACGTCCTTCTAACATATCTCTAACTCCACGTATGCTTGAATAGGAGCCATTTGGCCTCGACTTCATACTGCAAGATGTCAAAGACAAATGGCTAGGGCATGGTCTACACTTCCCTACAGCCTGCGAACTCCTCAATACGTCCTTGAGTAAGGGTCTTTCACATGGCATTGGGCCATACATTTGGGTCCAGATGATATGACGCCCTGAGTTGTATCCCCTTGGCTGACCCACTCCAGATCTTTTAGGTAGAGTGTGGGTTTCTGTATATGACACTACCACTCATTTGAGCCTTTTTCATGCTACTCTAAAAAGCTCTCATACTTGACCTGACCACTCCTAGACCGTTGCTCACCCTGGGCGAGTAGCTCTTGTCACATCAGAGCCACTATCCTCTTCAACTCTTTATTCTCGCTTGCATGGCTAACAACTTTCTAGATCCCCATCTAGGGTGAGACCCTCGTCTCCACCTCACTCTGGGGCATATCTACTTGGCTGTTCACAAGATGTTTGCTCGCCCACATGTTGGACTAGCTGCACTTTAAAACACCTGCAACAATTTTCTTCACCAACCAATCGAGTGTTCCTCATCTCTCTTTACACTCAATTGCATCAGTGGTTTGTTCACTTGCTCTGGCAGGGTGCTTACAATGGGGGTTGCGAAGGTGGGATCCTAAAAGCAAATTGGGTCATAAATTCTGTCATTGAAAGAAATAATGTTTTTTGATTGAATCTCGGTGTCCGTTGAGTGTGGCCTCATCCTCTTATTGTGCCTTCTCTTTGTCCTTTTGTTTGCATAAAAATATATCTGCAAATGCGTAGAATCGTAACAAGTAGTAAAGTATTTTAAAGAAAATGGATATCAAACCCACAGGGAATAATTATGCTATTGAGTATTGAAATTGACTAAATTAATTACTATTTGGAAAATTGAAATTTGAAGAATGGAAAATAGTTCATTGCGGCTACAATTTAGCCTAAAGATCTGGAAAATAGTTTTTAAAGATAAATGTTAACACAAAATGAATTATCCCAAGAATAACGGGATTATCTAAAATGGGAGATTCAGTGATATGCGACTTGAATTGTGGAGCTCAGAAGGATTTGGTCACCAACAGATTGATTGCGGAACTCGGATTCGGTGGTCAGTAGCTGACTTATCCAGGTCTTGCGCAATTATCCCACCGAGTAGATGCCGTATGCGCTGAATATAACTAGCGTTGATGTCACAAATGAACGGGGTTGGAGGTCACAAAGACCACACGGCCCTCTCCTCGCTTACCGAGTGGAAAGACTCCCAACTAGGATGAAAGACTCATCTCGCCATTTCTAGTTGTTGCCCACGATGTCGTTTAGGTTGGTTGTTTAAGTTGGTTGTTTAGACTAATCGGCCAATCTAACCGCCTAGAGCCTTGTCGCCATGTCCTCGTGCCTTCTGGTCGCTCCTTCTGGTCACGAGTGTAACAGCCTGCTAGAAATTCAAAGGTGAAATTTCTATTGGCTTTAGGAACCTCGTGAAAACTCCATAAGTTTTCACGAATTGACCAATCACATAGGTTTTAGTCTGTCAACATAGTCTGTGTTATCACTCACTATGGTGCCAGAAGTGCGATTCTAATTATTTGAGGTAGTTATAAGTGTCAGAATGCATTATGGTCTACGCCATTAGACTCAGTTGATTATTTTGGATTTTATTGCGCAATAAGTCTATTTTCATATTTTTGGACGAAACGCCTATTTGAAGCTATGAAATTATTTTTAGGGGCACTTCGAGGATGATTTCGGTAAACGACTTTTACTGTGGGTTAATATGAATATTTAAGAATTTTTAGTGCTAAGTTTATGATTCATTTTTTTGAAGTGAATAGTAACCTCACTACGTGCACCAATTGCAGTGTTTCAAAATCACAGTATAGAATGTCCAAATTAGATTAGAGAGGTTTTATTTGGACACTTGGTAGGATCTTAACCACACATAGTGAATAATATTAGACACTTGGCACCATGAGGAACGTTTGATGGATTTGAAGGAATCAAGGTATAAGATCATGCCACCTAAGAAAAAACCCTATTGCATCCGACCAATCGAATTGTGCCAAACCAAAGAGGATTTTCACCCTAGTGAAATCCCATATGGCTGAAATCCAACTCGAAACCCAAAAGCATGATTGGAACCGAAATCCTAAACGGGTTTATCCAAACCATAAAGTGGACCTCCAAAACCTAAATGAATCAGTTTCTAGTATTGTGTTTAATCGCTTGATTAAATTACTTCCACATGCTATTTATCCTTCAAATTTATGTTAGAACATCATTATCCAACCTTGTTAACCTTGGAAAATTGATTGCGCCAAGTGATATTGGATTTGGGCTTAATAGCAATCCAAACTCTCTTAAAACCCCAAAATGTAGGCCCATTTGGTTTAGGCCCATTAAGGCCCACGAATTTGGTCTCATTAGCATTGCTTCTTGGCTAAGTTTTCACCCCCACTTGGCTGACCAGATCTTTCCAAAAGAGATTCTAGAAGGTTTTGAAGAAAAATATCTAAAGCCCATCTCACTCTTTCACTCTTACACTTCACCTTGAGAAAAGATCTTGGGCTGATTTCTGTTTAGTGTAATGGGAAGAAAAGGCCAACAATCAAACTCTATTCCAGTCCTATCACTTTTCATATCTTGTGTAAGAGGCTCTCCTATCCACTTTTCACTAAAAGCAATCCTCCTTTACACTTTTCCTTGATAGAACACAAAAGACTCTCTCAAGCAATTTTTCTTGTCTCTGTTGAAAGCCTTATTCAAAGTTTTTGTAAGTGTTTTCTAAAAAATTTTCCTCATGCAAGTTGTTAATATTTGAGTCTAGTTTATGTGTATATCTTATTTGTTTCATTTGGATATCATTTGGTTGATAAAAAGTTGTTCAAACCCCAGAAAGGTTAATCAAGGCAATAAACTGGAGAGTGTGTTGTAGTTTGGAGTTTTTGACCAAGCTAATGGATAGATCTTGGTCCGAAATTTTTATGGACTACTGTTAACCTGTTTATATGATTATTGTTTGAGGAGTTTTTGCATGATTAAAAGTTTTGGTGAAAGATTTTCTTAGATCTAGAAACTTAGAAACTAGAAGAGGAAAAATAGTTTATGTTTTGAGAAAATTTAAATCTTTTATGGTTTAATCCTAATCCAATGGCTTTCATATTTTTATTTGAGGATCCTAAGTCTCTTATATACATGTTAGAATTTTGTTTTGACTGTATTTGATGTTAGTTTCGAAGATATGAAATTTTATGTAAAGAGATATTCTGTTAGGCCAAAGTGATGATGTTCTTGAATAAATTTATATTTTGGTTGATTTTTAACCATGTGATCTTAAGTTTGAGGCTTGGAGCTATTTTAGGACACCTTTTTAGACCATGTTATGTTTTTATTTGAAGATCACATCTTTATAAGTCATGGATCAAGAGGTTGATCAAGACAAGTTAGAAACAAAAATCAAAGTAATAATCTGTAAAATTTGGCCCTATCGAGTTTTAATGGTTGTGTTTAGTTTTAAAATTTTCTAAATAGATATTTGAGTTTAGGAGAAAATTTACATTAGGTATGTAAATTTTGGTGATTTTTAAAATTAGGATGCAAAATCTTTAAGTTATGGGAAAAATAAGTTGACATTTTTCCATATTTCCATATTACTTTCAGTTTCTCGTGATCGCGCTTGAGTTTTGTCTAGAAAATGAGAAGACCAAGGTAAGTTAGCTTTTAACTTACTATCAGTTTAATGTGTATATATGATGAGTAAAGGAACTACAATGTATGTATGTATATCATTTGTTACATTTATGTCATGTCATGAAATATTCATTGTTTCAATCATGTGATGTTAAGTATGTTGACCGTTACATGTTATGCCATGTTAAAAATATTGTCTGTCACAGGTTATGTCATGCTACAAAAGATTTTCTGTCAAGCACGTCATGTCTTTCCACTTACGTTCATGTACATCTTCGTACAGTTAAGTTATCGTTTAGTTTATGGTTATTGTTAAATCATAGTAACCCCATGAGATAAGAATACGTAATCATGGAAAATCCATGAAATAAGAATACTCAATCATGGTAACTCCATGAGATAAGAATACGATATCATAGTAATCCCATGAGATAAGACTATACTATCGTGGTAACCCCACAAGACAAGAGCATCATGGTAATTCCATGAGATAAGAATATTTCAAGTTCATGTTAAGTCTCAGATCATATTCATGATAATTAAATAAGTCAGTTCAAGCTCATGAAAAGTTAAATTTCAGTTTAAATTCAAGTTCTTGTCATGTTAAGTTTCATAATTCAAGTCCAAGTTCATGTTAAGTAAAGAAGTCAGTTCAAATTCATGCAAAGTTAAGTTTTAATTCAAGTTGATGTCAAGTGAAGTTTTAGAATTCAAGTCCAAGTTCATATTAAGTAAAGAAGTCAGTTTTAAGTTCCTGTTAAGTCAAATTTCAGATCAATTTCTTATCAAGTCAAGTCTTAGTTTAAGCAAGTCAAGTTCAGTTCACGCTTTAGTTTAAATTATGTTAGTTATGTTATGTTGTATGTCAAGTTATGCTATGATTACTTATGATTTTGATTATGTATTCATACTTTTACTGCCATGCATGCATCATTAACCTGTGTGAAGGTTTTTTGTTAACTTACTGAGATTTGTAATCAAATCTCACTGTGGTAGTCCTAACTACCATTCCCCCCATATGGTAGATCTTGTTACATGATCTGAAGGAGAACGGAGAATCAACCAACTGGAAACGGTCGACTAAATGACGGTGAGACGTAGATGATAGTATAGTAGTTACCTCAGATTACTACTTATATTTCTAGAGTTCAATTTCCAGCACTCTTTTGATCACAACTATTTTTTACTAGTGTTGTAATCTCAGTTGTTTAGTATGTCATTATGTATGAAGTATATTTTAAGTATTTGGGATATTTCAGTTTGGTACATAGTATTGCTAAAGAAAAAAATTATCCGCTGCGAATATTGCATTAATGCTATATGCATGTTAGGAACATTGCATATTATATGTCATGAAAGGGGGCAGGTAACCTTGTGTTACATGTCTCGACGCTTCAAATCTCTGTCCAATCCCAAGCGAAATTTGGGGGCATCACAACGAGTCTCCTTGCCTACTGAAAGGTAAGCATTCTCACCTTTGGGTGAGAAAAATCTCTTTATTGCCCACGGGACAAGGCTCCTCCCGCAAATCTCATCGGCTCTCTTCAGATCTTGTTGCCTCTCATCGGTCTGGATCCGTAGTCTCTTCTTTTGTACCAAAATGCTTTCTCTCTCTCTCTCGCGGAGCCCTCTCTCTCTCTCTCTCTCTCTCGTAAAACCCTTCCTTGTTTTCTCAGAAGCCTTCGAAGACCAGATCTAACGTGAGGGGGAGGGAGCTTCGGCTCCTCCCCCTCCCCTCTGTCTAGTGTATTTAGGAATATGAATTTGTGAGTTGGTTTTTTTGTTTTTTTGTTTTTTCAAGCCAAATAAGGGAGGATTTCCGTTCGAGTCGTTCCGGCCGTCTACCATCTACACGCGCCCCACCGGCATAAAGCCCAGCCGCCGATCTTCAAGCCACCCAAATCCGGTGTTCGTCGGGGTGGCGCGTAGCCCGCACGCGCGGGACGAAGCTTCGGACCACGTCGGCGCGTGGCCATCACGCACCACCGAGGAGGCCGTCACCGACGTCACGCTCGGCTTCGGTGGAACCTCTGAATCCGGGGCTTCAAGGTCTGATCGACGGTCTTCCTCCCAGCGTGAACAGTACCTGCACGAAACACTGCTACCTCTCGGTTACTGTTCATCCGTATTTTGTTTTTGGCTTTTATCGTTTGTATTATTTTCTTTCCAGCTTTTAGTTTTTGTTTAGTTTGTTTTAATCTGTTGGTGCTTTGTTGACCCGAGTGTGGTGCGGAACTTTTGGATTGAACGTAATCCGGGGCAAGAGCTGTTCGAGAGTGGTGAGCGAAGTTACGGCTGGTGATAGCACGGCCGGATTGTTGTGGTCCGTGTTTTAGCTGGGTACTCGCTCAGTCTGGGCTCGAGATGCCGAGGCTTGCGGTGGGCGTGTCGTCCGGAGTCTCACCAATACTTGTGGTCTTTTTGTTGTGAATGTGTTTAGTTGTAATTTTTTCAGTTTATTTCAGTTTTTAGTTTAGTAGAAATAGGCTATTGGATTTAATGTCCATAGCTGTGTCCTATACTCATCCCGCTTGGGATGATTGAGGGCCTGCAAGTTCTGGTTTACAGAACGCTTTCTCTGTTCTGAGAAAGTTTTAGAAGTTAAGACAATGTCCGCCACAAAGCAATTTGTGTGTGGGGAAGCCCCAGAGCTGCTGCGTAGATTGACTTAAAGTGTTTGGAATTTCCATGTACTGATCAGTCAACAGTTGTAACTTCGGTTCATTAATGAAATGAAACTATTTCCATCAAAAAAAAAAAAATGCTTTAATTTTGCACTAAATCTTCTTATTCCTTCAAATCCAAGAAAATAAATAAAAATATGTAGAAATAAATAAAATTAATAGTATTGAAGGGAAAATGACAATTTTCATTAAAAGAGTGATAAAAATCACATAAAAATAACACATATCACATTTCATTCTAAAATAGTAACTTATTTGTTATAAAACTCATGAAAGTTAAGCATAGAATTTGCATAGTAACTATGCATCTAGAAGTCTATTTGGTGAAATAAATACATACATATTAATGTAAACCCTATCTAGGAATTATGACTTGATACCATATATACTATCACGACATAGATTTTTATTTTACTGAGAACAAAAATAAATAATTAGACTAATAATATTCCAATAATTTTTTCTTAAAACTAATAATATTACTTATCATTTTTGTCTCATCTGAATCCCTTTCCATTTTTCCCTTGGGGTGCTCACCCAATATATGAGCACTTCACTTTAGTGAGGTGAGTAATTGTACCCATGATGCTCTTCTTATATCGAGCACTATGTTGTGGTACTGCTCGCATACCGTACGAGCTTATCCTAGTAGTATTCTCACCGAGATGGCTAGCACCATTACCCATTTCATTACTCACTGAGATGGCAAGAACTATGACAACTTATATAGGTCATCGAGATGGCAAATTTTGTTACTTCTTTCATTATTCGCTGAGATGGCAAGCACTATTGTTCTTTGCATTGCTTTCCGAAGGGGCAAGCAACTAAATCTCATATTGCTTGTGTTGAGGTGGGTACATTACTTGTGGCAATGCTCGCCTACCGTACACACCCTATCTTTCACCACGATTGCAAGCACCATGATTCACTACTTCTCCAAGCTGGCAAGCAATATCCTTCTTGCATTGTTTGCCAAGTGGTAAACAATTTCATTACATAATACTTGCTTGGCAGCAAGCATTTTACACAAGTCACTAATGGGAGTGAAATCATCATAACAAAATACAAGGATGAACCATATATCAAAAAGTGAATTGTCTTTGAGTGACTAAAGAACGATACAAAGTTTTCTTTTTTTTTTTCTTTTTTTTCTTTTTTTTTTTTTTAAGAAAGAGTAGGTAGTCACATGTCCAATAGTGACCCCTACCCAATTTTATTAATAAACCCTCATTTGTGGCGGAGGAATACCATGGTAACATTCCAGGTACTACGATTTTACAAATTCAAAACCCCAATTACCAAACAAACAACTATAGAAAAACCATAACTCTAAACAGGCCTATATAAAATTTAAAACAATAAAAACATACCCATTCGAGACGAAACCAAGATGTAACATCCGATCATCTAAAACTTCCTTCCTTTACACGAAGATATAACTTCCTTCCACAAGACAATCAGAATCCTAAATCTTTTCAACACTTCCGCAGATAAACTAAACCACATAAATCTGTTCTAATGATCCTTTTAAGCAAATGAGAAAGCTCCATATGGCTTAACCATTCATATGTGATACCACTACTTCCGAGCCGTGCCAAAAAGTCAGCAGCTTTATTTCCTTCCCGATATATGTGTTCTACACAAAAATTAATTTTTGCTAACATATTAACAATATATTACCAATAGTCCTCCAGGTACCAAAGAGTGCACTTTCCTTTCTTGATCCAATTCACTACTATTAGAGAGTCCATTTCAATAATTAGATTTCTCAAACCTAGCCTTTTGCAATGTTTAAGTCCTAACCAAAGGGCCCTTACTCCCGCAAGATTATTGCTACCATATCCATTTGATTCAGAAAACGCAAATACTACCTTCCCAAACTCATTTCTCACTATACCTCCTACACCCAAATTACCAGGATTATTCATGCAATTACCGTCCACATTTAATTTAATCCACTCCCTCTTCAGCTTCTCCCATCTTTCTTTAATTAACACCTCCTTCCTCTTTATCTTAATTGGAACATTCAAAACTTTTAAAACCTTGATGTCCTTTTCTACTAATCGAGAATCCTTGTGAAGTTTAATTCCAGCCCAATGTATCCAATACTTTATCGATCTCCATAGAACGTGAACTTTCTCCTTAATACCTTCCATTCTAGCGCTACACCTCCAATTCTACAGATTCCATGAGATTATCCCAGGCATCAACCCTATAAGACTACCAAGTTGTGATGATTTCTTTGCTCTCCTAACCCAAGCCTCCACTGTTGCTCTCCAAGACCGATTGGGGAAAAATGGAATACCTTACATGTTTGAGATGAACTTCTAGATGATTTTTGCAATTTTACCACTATATAAAACATGATTGATATCCTCCAAGGCATCTTCCTCGCAACATTCACACTTGGAAACTAAAGGCACTCCAATTTTCCTTATACGATTGTCCACGCTTAGACCTGAATTTAGTGCCTTCCACATCATCACAGAGCATTTCTTAGGAAGAGCCACATTCCATATCCAATCCGACCATTGGCTTTTAGGGCTACTCACCCGAACCAAATTCCAAGCACTTCTTGACGTAAAATACCCATCTGGGTTTTCCAACCAAAGTAGTTGATCATCCCCACTTCGACACTTGACTTCATTTACTATGTCTACAGATTTTCCAGCCCCAACTAACTGCTCCAGTATGTCCATATCCCAACTATTATTTTTCATTACTTGATTAACCTTCAAAGCTGAGTCTCCCACTATCGAGTGCTGCCCCATCAAGGGACCAGAAACCAGCCAATTATCCTTTCAAAATGAGACATTCCCCTCACGAATCCTCCATTTAGAATGTTCTAGAACAACCGGAACTTCTTTAGCAACTGATTCCTAGAACCTTGTACCTCTAGCCGAGTTTACTTCCCAACGGATGCACATCGTACATGTACTTTGCACAAAAAAAATTTTTCCATAGTGATTCTGAACATAACATGTTCCATGCAAACTTAAGATGTTGTGATCTTTGAACATCAACCAAATTTCTTAAACCTATTCCTCCCTCATCCAACTGCTTACATAGTCTTTCCCACTTCACCCATTTTTTCTTTGGACTCCCATTAATAGAACCCCAAAAAAAAGTGCTAAACATTTTATTAATCTGAGTATATACCATTTTCGGAACATGCATTACCGAAAGGAGGTGTATCGGCATACTTGAAAGGACTTGTTTTAAGAGAGTCAATCTTGCACCGGCAGAAAGGAGTTTAATTTTCCATCCTTCTATCTTGTTTCGAATCCATTGTATAATGTCCTGGAAATGTACTAATTCAATATTCCAGAAACAATTGGCACCCTTAGATATTTAACCAGAAACATCCCTTCAGAAAAATTGGTAAGAGATAAGAGATTCCTCCGTCTGGCATTACTAATCTTCTTTGAGAAAAAAATATGAGATTTAACACTACTTACCTGCTGACCTGACCACAAAGTATAAATGCGTAAGGTTTCTATTATCTCAAGAACAGAAGATTTTCCTCCATTGATGAAGATCACCATATCATCAGCATATAAAAGCTAGGATATAAAGGGGCTATGTCTGGATGAGAATAACACTTTATTCTATTATCTTCAAATTTCTTTTTAATCATACGGGAAAGAACTTCCTCCACTATAATGAATAGGTACGGTGATAACGGGTCTCCTTGACGGAGACCTCTTCCACCCTTAAAGAACCCCTTTGCAGTGCCGTTCATAACGATAGAATACCAAGGTAAAGTAACGCATTGCATACCAATACAAAGTTTTCTTGTACATAAAAGGATTACATAACAAAGTTTTCTATCCCAAGTTGCTGTGAAAATATTTCTACCCTTTCTAGGGATAAATCCCACTCAGATCCCATTCTTCAAGGGACAAGTCCTTCATGGGAAAACGTAGGTACTCATTCTCTGGTGAAGGCGCATGGATTACTATGGAAGAGGCGGCTAAGGGCAGTTATTACTGCACTATTAGAAGATTGGAAGGAAACCAAGGGTTTACCCACACGTCTTGCCATTGGCTTTTTAATATTCTGGGATAGGTGGCTACCTAAGAGTATATTCTCATTCCTCTATCTGGTAACTGTATATGGTTATCTATGATGATGGTAACTATTGGTCTTATAAAAAATTTCAATGGTCATCTTGCTATATAGTTTCATTTAAAGAAAATAATGAAAGGAATGGTGAGTTCAACTACTCGATAAGTAGATTGAGGTTGTAAACAGGTCCTCGAGAGTGAGGTTTTTCACTCTGTCATTTGAAAAGAGCTTGGTCTCCTAAGTGAAAGCTTTAGAGCTCAACAAATGGAGGAAGAGATTACTGCATGGTGTGGAACATTGAAGCTTAGTGAGGAGGAACAAGATGCTCTTATCCTCACAAAGGAGGAAGTCTTTGCCTCTCAGGACAGAGGCCGCCACTGCCTTTTTGTCCTTATCCTCAATGAAAGGATAGCCAACCGCGAAGCCTTCAAAACAACAATGGCTAATGTGTGGAAGATAGAAGGATGGCTAACATTCAAGGAACTGGGAACAAACAAATACCTACTAGAATTTCAGCTGCTGGCAGACAAAGATAAGGTGCTTCAGGGAAGGCCTTGGTCTTTTGACCGCTATTTACTTTGTTTCATGGACTTTAAAGGGGAGATATTAGCCAAGGAGGTAACCTTCACTTCAGAGCCATTCTGGATACAAGTCTATAATTTTCCATTTGGTATCATGACAGAGAAGATGGGAGAGCAGCTAGGGATAGGCATAGGGAAGGTGCACACCGTAGAGGTGGATGACCAAGGGTGTGGATGGGGGAGTTTCCTCCGAATCAGAGTGGACGTGAACATCTCAAAACCATTGGCTCATGGCAGAATGGTCAACATGGGGGGAAAAGAAATATGGGCCAGTTTCAAGTATGAGAGACTTGCCAGCTTTTGTTACAAATGTGGCTACCTCCAACACAAGGAGGGTAAATGCTCGAGTTTTACCACTGCATCTCAGATGCAGGATCAATGGATGAGGGCACCCTTTGTACCTCGAAACCACCAGGTGGTTAAGAAGTATAGAGGCTCACCAGCTTCACCACAACAAGAACCAATACACAAGGAGCAGCTAGGAAAAGTTGATGGTGCAGAAAAGATAAGGTCAAAAACAAGTTCCACTAGCTCCACAGAAGCAAAACATACAGATGACTCAATCCATCCCCAGGAATCATATGGCTTCCACCGAGAACCAGGCCAACCATCTAAAAGCAACAAAGGGACTAAGATGAACAATAACAGCAAGATGAACATGGCAGAGGAGCTCCAGGACCTCAGCGACTCAGTTGAGCTACAGGAAATACTACCTACTTTCCCTGTGGAAAAAGTGCAAAAGGTCAGTGTCACAAGCCATACTTTTTCTTTTCCCATGCACAAAGAAAATAGACCAGAAGTAGTCAACAAACCTGACACAACTTTCCATCCACACAAGTCAAACCTCTCTGAGCCTACTCCCCAACCACCCTCACCTCTACCCCCCACAAGCTCTAAGTGGAAAAGGAAAGCCCGAGACCAAACTCTGACACTAACAGATATCACCAATATGACCAACGACCCCCCACCATCTTCCACTGCTAAAAGACCAGCATCTGGCAGGGACACCCGAGCCAGCTGACAAGGCCTAAAGAAAAGGAAGTTGAATCTCCCACCTGCGAGTCTAAACCAGGTTTCTGTGGTGGAGGCTGCTCAGCAGCCCCACCCCTCGCAATGAACATTTTAAGTTGGAATTGTTGAGGGCTTGGGAACCCTCGCACAATTCATGAACTGCACCTTATGGTGAAACTTAAGAACCCTCACTTGGTTTTCCTAATAGAAACCAGGTGCAATAATGTTAAAATGGAGAAAGTCCAGTATAAGTTGGGTTTCGACAACTGTTTTTGTGTCAACAGTAGGGGTAGGAGTGGAGGCCTTGCCATTCTATGGAAATCCTCTATAAAATTTGAGATATTATCCTATACCAACTGGCATATCTCTGGAATTTTTTTCACCCACAAGCAATATCACTCCTTGGTTAGTAACAGGCTTTTACGGCCATCCCAACACTGCCAAAAGAAGTATCACCTGGCATCTCCTGAAAACACTCGCCCTGCCTCAAGTGTCCCTTGGTTGTGTGTAGGTGATTTCAATGAGATCATGAGTGTTGATGAAAAAGTTGGAGCTGCCATAAAACCCTATAGACAGATTGTAGACTTCAAGGAAACTCTGGAACAATGTGACCTGCATGACCTTGGCTTTGAAGGGGACAAGTTTACTTGGGCAAACAATCGAGAGGGAGATCAATTCACTAAAGAAAGACTAGACAGAGCACTAGGCAACTCCTCTTGGATTACTAGTGTCGACTCCCACTCAATTATACACCTTGCAGCAGCAACCTAGGATCACAGACCTATCCTCATCAATATTCACCACAAACAGACCAGGAAATTCACACCTAGACCCTTCAGGTTTGAAGCTTACTAGATCAAGAAAAAAGGCTAAGTGGAACTGATAGAAAAATTATGGGGGGGGGGCAGACTGAGCAGAGAGGCTATTTGGCTAATATGATGCTTGGCTTGAGAAAATGCAAACAAGGCTTGCAAAGTTGGAGCAGGAACTTGTCAAAAGGTCACGAGGAAGACCTGAAAAACAAAACTGAGCTACTAGATTCACTCAAGGAAGCTAATGAGGGACAATTATATGAGGATATCAGGAAGCTTCAAGAGGAAGTAAATAAAATGCTAGATGAAGAAAATATCAGATGGCAGTAAAGAGCCAAGCAAAAATGGCTACAAGAAGGGGACAGGAACACGGCTAACTTCCACAAGTGTGCCAACCAGAGGAGACAACAAAACACAATTAGTAAGCTTAGTAATGAGTTTAATCAAGAGTTCACCAAGCAGGAGGAAATTAGCCAGCTCTTCCAACATTTCTTCAAAGACCTCTTCACTTCTTCTAAACCCACGGGCATTGAAGATTGTATTGCCTTCTTGCCAAGGAAGATTACACAAGAAATGGATTTAATCCTCTCTAGATCCTTCACGGAAGCTGAGATTCAAGAGGCAGTGTTTGGAATGAACCCGCTGGGATCTCCAAGGCCAGATGGCTTCACTGCAATATTCTTTCAAGAACATTGGTCAACAGTTGGTAAGGGGTCACCAAAGCAGCCCTTGAGGTCCTAAATGAAGGCAAGTGGTCGAATGATCTGAATGAAACATATATCACCCTTATTCCCAAGAAATCTAGCCCTGTGTTGGTAATGGATTTCAAGCCCATCAGCCTATGTAACGTCCTTTACAAAGTCATTGCAAAGACCTTGGCCAATAGGTTGAAAACAATACTTCTTGACCTGATTTCTCCAACTCAGACTGCATTTGTGCCTGGAAGGATGATTACAGATAACATCATAGCAACTTTGGAATCACTCCATACAATGAAAACTCGACTCAAATGGAGGGATGGTTACATGGCTCTCAAGCTCGACATGAGCAAGGCCTATGATCGGATAGAATGGCATTTCCTCAAAGCAGTCTTGGAAAAACTTGGTTTCAACCAAAGATGGGTGGACTTGCTCATGAAATGTATAGGGACAGTATCCTATTCTATTCTACTTAATGGAGTCCCTCAAACCAGTTTCAAGCCATCCCGTGGCCTCAGGCAAGGGGATCCACTCTCCCCCTACCTTTTCATCATGTGCTCAGAGGTCCTCAGCTGTATGCTTAACAAAGCTGAGAAAGATGGCTTCATTTCAGGGCTGCCAATCAGAAGATCAAAGCTTTCAATTAACCACTTATTTTTTGCAGATGATAGCCTTCTGTTCTGTAAGTCCAATTCTATAGAATGGAGTCGACTCTATTATCTGTTGGAAGCCTGTGAATTTGGCTCGGGCCAAAGATTAAACAAGGAAAAAACATCCATTTATTTCAGCAAGAATACTAGAGAAGAAACCAAGAACATCATCACTAGTATAGCGGGAATCAGAGGCACTAATTCTTATGAGAAATACTTGGGCCTTCCTACTCTTATTGGGAGATCTCGGGCCAACTAATTTAGAAGCATCCTCAACAAGGCACAAGGAAGGATCAAGAATTGGAAAAACAAATTCCTTTCACAAGCAGGCAAAGAGGTCCTCATTAAAGCCATCATTCAAGCTATTCCAACATATTGTATGGGAATCTTCAAACTCCCAAGGCAACTGCTGCTAGAACTCAACAAAATGGTAAGGCAATTCTGGTGGAGACACCAACTAGATAGCAAGAAAATTCACTGGGTAAAATGGCAACAAATGAAAAGGGCTAAAAGCCACGGTGGACTAGGACTAAGAGATTTTGGCAATTTCAACCTAGCTCTTCTAGCAAAACAGGGTTGGAGGGTAGTATCTAACCCCCTCTCCCTAGCTGCACAAGTGCTCAAAGAGAAGTATTTTCACTCCTCTACGTTCCTCACTGCCAAACCAGGACACAATTCCTCATACCTATGGCAAAGCTTCCTTGCTGCTAGACCCCTGCTCAAAGAGGGACTTATGTGGAGAATAGGAGATGGAGAATCCACCAAAATCTGGAATGACAAGTGGCTGCCAAGAAAGTCCATCAAAAAACCCCTGCACTCCCTCAGGTTCCTACCAAGAGATACCAAAGTCTCATCCCTGATGGATAACACGAAAAACACTTGGAATTATGAACTTATCACAGCCTTGTTCTCCCATGAGGATGCCATGATAATAAAAGCCATACCTCTGAATGCTCACACCCGCCCTGATAAGTTAATTTGGAGCTGCACTCCAACCGGGTCCTTCAATGTCAAATCCGCCTACCACCTCATCACTGAAATGGACAGGGACAAACTGGCTCAAACTTCAAATCCAATCAACCCTAAACCGCCATGGACCAAAATATGGAATCTTACCATACCAAACACTGCAAAAACTTTCCTCTGGAGAGCTTGTCTCAACGGCCTTTTCACCCGGGTCAACCTACAGAAAAAAAAAAATTGTTGAGGACTCCAGCTGCCCCATTTGCCTCTGTCATGCTGAGACGATAGAACATATAACTTGGGAGTGCCCCTCGGCTCGTGATGTGTGGGCTCAATGTGCCATGAAGTTGCAGAAAGCAAGCCCCATTTTCCTGCGTTTTGCAGACTTCATGGAAAAAATGCTAGAGAAACTAGAGTTAGAGGAGCTGGTTTCTTTTGCCATCACAACATGGCTCATCTGGAAAAAGGAGGAACAGTACGGTCTTTAAAGGGGTTTTCACCCACCCAACGAGCATCATCTAGCAAGCCAGGCACATGGAGGAAGAACTATACCAGATTACTCAACACAAAAAGACTAAGCCCCCGCATCGACCATAGTCAAGCCAATGGGAAGCTCCACCCCTTGGACAATACAAGCTGAACTGGGACGCAGCTCTGGACATCAACACATGTAGGGTGGGAGTGGGAGCGGTAATCAGGAATGAGCAGGGTCAAGTACTTGGTACAATAAGGATGCAACAAGCTATGCTCCCCGATCCATTCACAGTAAAAGCCTTTGCAGCTCTACAGGCAGCTAGTTTCTGCAAGACAGGCGGCTATCACGACATCATCATCGAAGGGGATTCTCTACGAGTTGTCAATGGTCTCAACTCACCATCCATCACTATCTCTTATACAGGTCAACTTATAGAAGATACCAAGAACCTCCTCAACTCCTTCACTAGGTGGATAGCCATGCATACCCCTAGAGCAAAGAACTCTGTTGCCCATGCACTAAGCAGAGATGCCCTTAGCATCAGTGGTTATACCACTACTTTTGTTACAGTTTCTACGTGTATCCAAACCTTGATATGATAAATTAAACCAGTTTGATTCAAAAAAAAAAAAAAAAAGCTACTCGATAAGTGAAATCAATGTCGGTCACGTGAACAAATAAGCATATTATCTTGAACAGTTTATAATGAGCTACCAGTAAGCAACAACGGACAAATATGTAGGTAATTTAATCCAAATGAAGTATTACCAAATAATCTAACATTTATCAACAGGCACATTCTTTTATCTTTATCTTGTCTTATCCCAAGTTTACACACTTTATGATTGTTCACTGTTCACTATATCCTATAACCTGCACACATGGTTTCCTGCCCAAGTGGGTTGTGTGCTTTACTCCCCTTCACTCATAAGGTTTTCCTCACACAGGACTCAGGCTACAACATATTTGACATTTTATATCAATTTAGAATCAGTGACAGCCACAAAATCGTCAATAAAGATATTATTTCATGACAGTTCTGTTTAACTGTCACTAAAGTTAGAATATTATTTGAAAAACATTCACGCATATAAAAATTACATTTGAACTACACATAACTGCATTTTCGTTTTAGAATTCAATACGTCCAAATGTATCTCATTAAACATTTAGAAAGTGTATATATATACGTTTAAACAATGTTGGAATATATTCGACTGTTAATGGATGTATGTGTGAATGTAATTTTTTATAATTATATTTATATTTTTTGTTAAATTAGATTCGAACGTAACAAGTGACATGCCAAAGAATCTACTCTATCGTATGCACATATTTTCTTCTTGTGCACAATATGCACTAATGCGAGAGTGTATGTGCTTAACGTTCAAACTTATGATCTTGATTTGAGATTTTTAAATTTAAACATCCAAACATGTTGTAAGACCAAAACAAGGAACATACAATTGGAAGGAAATTAAATATTTTGAATCTATAGAAGGAAAAAATATATAAACATAAATATATAACTGATATTGTCCATTACATTAAAGAGCAAAACATAATTTTAAGGCATAAAAGTATATATACAAAAGCCCAAAATAAGGATGCACACGCTAGTAGTTGTTATTAGTAAAGTCATGGAACTCATATGCCAACATATGAACCTTATCATTTAGGATCTCTAAATGATGACCAAGTGAGGATATCTTATCAATTAATGATCCAAAGAGAGGATCGATATGTGCATCGCAGCGTCCATCAATTGTGTTGTAATCTCTGACATCATTGCATTGACCCAAGCAGGCATAAGTCCCCTATAGTGCCAGATCAACCCTCCTGCCTAGTCCGACAATGGGTATCAACACTAGCCTCAGTCTAAGTTGATGGTACAAGAGATGATGTAGGCCCAACCTCATGCCGAGCACAAGTTACAGCACTTAGCCTGCAGTTTTGACTCCATAATCTACCCTCATGGAAATGCATGAAAGTGCAAAACTTTCTACTAACTTTGCTTATTCCTAACCCAAGATCACTTGACAATGATATTAATGTGTTGATGCAACTTCTAATTAAAGAGCTATGGGAATATGGTGTTCAAGTGTTTAATACATCGACTTCAACATCTTTTCAATAGCATGTTGCAATATTATGGATGATTAATGATGTTTTAGCTTATGGCAATTTCTGAGGTTGGAGTACCAAAAGCAAGTTGACGTGTCCCACTTGTAAAAAGGAAACTGCAAGTGAGTCAATAACGTATTCACAGAAGTTGTGTTTAATGGGTCATTGACGGTATTTGTGGAAAAGTCATTAATGGCGATTGCATAGTAATGATTGCGATGGGAGAGTAAAGGTTAGAAATTTGCCAATTAATTTGTGTGGGGATGAGATAGTGGCACAGTTAATGAAACTTGGAGAAAGAACAAGAGAAAATGTAGAGCAACAAAGTTGAATTGAACAAAGCAAAGTATTTTTCTTAACTCCCATACTGGTCATCATGTAATTTGCGAGAAAGTTTTGATGTTATACACATTGAGAAAAACATTTGCTATAATATATTAGGGATGTTGATGAGCATTAATAAAAAGATAAAAGACATAGTGAAGATGTGAGTATCGTGCTAAACCAAGGGAAGGAATCCCCGTACGCGAGCGAAATGTTGACGATAAGAAGGCAGCCTAGAGAGTAACATGTAGCCCGAGTAGAAATAAGGTGAGCAACACATTGTAGAAAGCCTAGCAGATGTCGGACAACACAGGGCAATGAAGGAAGGTTTTTCTTACACCAGGCAAGGAAGGGACGTGCTGACCATATAAAAGGCAAGCAACGAGCAATGATAACCCCCAGTGCAAAGCAGAGAGCACTTCGAGGTAACCAGAAGGAGCCCAAAGGGTAGTAGGTGCCATACCTATGGTCCATGCTCCATCAGAAACATCACACTAAGAACACACTTGGGAAAGGAGGAATACAAACCTGCAGGCCATATTGTTTGGCCTCAGAAGTAAGGATTAAAGCAATGTTGAAGACTCTCATAAGGAGAAGGACTGCGGGTTTGGTACCAAGGAAAGTTTTAGACACATGCACGCCTTGTCCCATCAATCACTCAGTCACTATCATTCTTCAAGTTCAAGGCACACATGGATGACCAAGATTAAAGGTCTCTCATTCAAGCAAGATAGAGGTTAGAGAAACATTAGAACCGTAATTGACAGTCCTTCTGTATATAAAACTTTGGACAAAAGACAACATCTTGATTTTGAGATCTTAAAGTATTTATTTCTTCTGCTATTTGAAGACTTTGAGAAGGCCAGGAGCTTAGATTTTTCATCAACGAGGAGACCGACGATTTTCAAAATAACCATTAGCATTTAGTTGTTGTCTAGGTAGGGTTACTCCAACGACGATACTAGAAATGTGAGGTAAATATTTATGGGTATGTTTAAGATTTGCATATTCTGCTTCTCATCTCTTTTCTCATGAAACTAAATACTTTTTCCCCGTAGTTTGATGATATGATTTCAAGATGATGTGATTTTGAAGAGATGTGCTATCAATGTTCTCTATACTCATGAGATTGGCTTGAGGATTTCCGATACCATTCCTAGGCAATACATTAACATGAGTTTCATACGTGGAGGGTTCCTCATGATGATCGGGATGGAGCATTTCCATATCACTTCACATGATAATGTGGGTACAAAGAGTCCCCATGTTGATCAGGTGGAACATTCTTTGTAATGTTTTGGTGGATGTGTTCCACGCGTTGGCCGGGAAGAAATTCCTCGTGTCAAATGAGTGGAGTTCTTGCCCATATTGTTTTGGTGGAGGTGTTTCACATGTTGACTAGGTAGAGAGATTCCCCACGTTGGATGGGTCTATGATTCCCTGTGCTTGATAAAAAAAATCGTGATGCTTTCCTGAACGTATGTGATTTGACCAGAGGTGATTCATCGCCATACTTAAGAATATGTATATAATTTGATCAAAGGGTGATTCCTCGCCATACTTATGAATATATCGATTAGATAAGAAGGTGATTGCTCACCATGCTCATGAATATTTGTGTCTTACATAGAGGGTAATTCCTTGCTATGACTAATATAAATTTATTCTTGGCTTTATTTACATGAACTTGTGGATACATATTCATAGCAATTGTCTCTCATTGTTAGTTCTATTATGCGTTTTAACTTATTGAGGTTTCATTGAAATCTCACCTTGTTAGTCCCACTACGGTTTCGCTGCTCGGAACTATAGACTTTGATGCAAATGCAGCCCAGAAGCGTTATCCCGAGGAAGAAAGACCTAACCAGCCAGAGGAATAGTCACGAGGGCCTATCTCTATTTTGCTTTAGAATTTCTGAAATTTTAAGATGTTTATTGTAGTTCGGTGATGAACAATTTATGGCTCTTTGTATTTTGATGTGAATGAGGAACTTATGATGGTATGTAATTTTGTTTGGGATGAAGGAATAGTGACATATGGATATTATTTTTATTAATAAAGGTGCATTTGACATTTCTCTGGTACTACTATATTGGTCTCTGACTAATCCCCTTTACTTATTTCGTTATGACTTTTATTACACACCTATACTTGGCATATGGGGGCACACAAGGTTCACGCCATTGTAAGGGATATAGTTGAAACACTCCCATCCTGGGCACCGCAATTCCTCGATGGAGAGCTACCAGGGGATCGAGAGTGCCACAAAAGACGAGGAAAGATCTCGAGAGAATGAGAACTAAACGTGACCTGCATCTACATGTGGAAGGAAATAGAGTTGTTATGTCACATGCATGTTTTACGATGATAAGGGATGAGATGATGCAGTTTTGCAAATGGCTGCAAGGTGTGAAGTTGCCCAATAGATATGCTTTGCATGTTGCTAAATGTGTGAACACTTACAAGTGGAAAATAAGTGGGATGAAAAGTCATCTAATGTTTGTGTAGCATTAACTAAATTATGATATTCTTCAAAGATTTCTTGTGCTCATGAGTATTATCCTTGTATGTGCTGAGGAGGATTGAAGAGGGTATTGCAATGTCACTATGTAAATTTGAGCATATCTTCACACTTGATTACATTAATATAATGGTTCACTTGACAGTGCATTTACCTTGAGAGGCCATGCCAGGTGGACCAATGTAGTTTCACTGGATGTATTAGGTTGAGAGATTTTGGGTAGGCTAAAGTCCGTAGTTGGGACTAAAGCCTGAGTTGAAGGGTCAATAGCCTAGCCTTATACAAACTATGAATGGTTGACATTTTGCTCGTTATATTTCCATGGGGTTGAGACATGTTTCAATCGATAAGAGTGGAATGCTGATTTCGATGCTGACCAATCCACTCATGAGGTATGTATATTCTCCCAAAATGTACAACCATTGGTGCACAATCGATTTGACTTAATTGGTGGAGAATTTTATAAAGCTCGATAGTACGCGTTGAATAATTGTTGTGGGATTGATGAGTATCTCAGGCATCTACTCTTGTAGCTGAAAACTTAATTCGAATGTTCAGCTAACTCAGTCAAAAGGCATATTCATTCTATGCTTTTATTTCACTTAGTGAGCATATGGAGGAACTTAGACAATAAGTTATAGAGAATGTAGAGGCTAAGCATGAAGAAGAATTTTTAAAATGGTTTGAACAACTACGTATGCGTTTAATATATCAATTAAATTCATGTCAATTATTAATTCTTTTACTTTAAATTAAAAACACTAATGTTTTGTCTTTCATATATTAGATTTCGCAACTACGTGACCATAATCTAGAATTTTTTAGTTGTATGCATTGGCATGTGATCTGTCAAAAAGAACCATTCGATACACTCATTGCATGGTTCAGGGTTATAGATCTCATACCACAGAGCTTGAACATAATTGAAACGCTCAAAGTTGTGGTGTGTTGGTCCAAGGTTAGTCATGCGACGGAGAATATTAACAATTATGGTGTCATAAGTGACATTATTGGATTAAGATACCTTAGCGAAAATGTAACATATTTATTTAAATGTGATTGGTGGAATCTAAGCAGTGGTAGGTTATCAATATATAGAGAGAGCCACTTCACAAGTGTCAACACTACATGTAAGTGGTATGAAGATGATCCATTTGTATTCGCTTGCCAAGCAACCCAAATGTATTTGCAAAGCCCAGGTCCGTGGCCCAAACCAGTAGAAGCCCAGCCCCTGAAGACCCCAAAATGATGCCTCTTTCAGGTATGACCTAACCCTCTTTTCAGTTTCTTTTCCCTTCCCTGCTCTCTACCTTCCCATGTCTCCATGGCTAAATAGCATTATGTCCCTCTAGATTTATTCCTCTCAAACTGACCTCCCCCTCACGTTCTCTCTCTCTCTCTCTCACTCTTGTGATTTTAGTGTGATTTGGTGCTGCGATTTTTGGGTGAAATTTCAGATTTGGGTCACCAAGGCTTCCCACGCTGGTAAGCATCTCTCTCTCTCTCTCTCTCTCTCTCTCTCTCTCTCTTTCACTCTTTCTCTCTCCCTCTCTAAGGCCCACATTTCTCAAGCACTTTGTGTAACACCCTGCTCCTTCCTTCCTTTCTTCTGATGTAAGCAATTACGTCAAATGCGATAGCCTGTCCGCTCCTCTCTAGTGTCTAAGAGCCCCGTTATGCGTGCCAGATCCCGATGGCGTGTTTTCAAAGATACTACGTGATTTCTAAAGCTAGTTTTGTGTTTTAAAGTTATGTGTATTTTAAATGGAATATTCTCATCGTTATTTATCTAAGTAATATTTTAAATAACTAAATTATAATATCTTTGAAGAGTTCCAAATATATTATAATTGTGAGAATCATTTTATATAAATGATAAATGATTCCAGTTATTTAAAATATTATGTGATCTAAATAATGATGGAATCCTTAATTAATTTAATAGTTTTATTCCTTTAAATATTTTAAGTAAGACTTCATCATTTTATAAATTGTGAAGGAATATTATTTTAAATAGCATTTTATCTTTATTCCTCTCAGTGCTTTTAATTAAATAAATGTTTACGCATTTTCAAATCAGTATTTAAGGGTCATCGTAGACCATTTTATAGACCCTGAGACGATGGGTTTTAGTA
This sequence comes from Pterocarya stenoptera, assembly GCA_003123785.1. Lineage (NCBI taxonomy): Eukaryota > Viridiplantae > Streptophyta > Magnoliopsida > Fagales > Juglandaceae > Pterocarya > Pterocarya stenoptera. The sequence goes on from QEOT01009152.1 coordinate 39,609, forward strand.
TAAAACTCCAGCCCACTCTCTTTCTCCCTCACTTTTCCTTCCTCTCTCTCTCTCCTCCCTCTCCTTCTGAGTACGACGTACGCTGCCTCCCACCCATGGCCGAATGGTTCCAGCCCCAGCCCGACGCCGCCGTGTGCCGGTGAGTCTCACCTCCACCACCACAGACCTCCTCTCCCTCCGGCGAGCTCACCCGTACCGGCCTTGCTCCCCCTTGCTCTCTCATCCTCCTCCCTCAGTAGTGCAAGCCCGAATGGGCTTGGAGTCTACAGAGCCGCCGTACGCCTTTCTTCGGCACCACCACTCCCACGGCAGCCTTCCCTACCACCGACCGGCCCCCTCCAGCGAGCTCAGTTCCTCCCATGCAACCACCTCCTCCCCATGGACCACCGTGCCGACCACCACTGAGCCTCCACGGCTCCACCAGCAGTTTCCCTTAGTCTAGTCCAAGCCCAAACCACCACTTTATGTGGTGGGTAATCACTGCACGTGATGGACAGTCACTACGCGTGACTGACCGCCACTGTTCACAGCGAGATCCGCCGCGATATGCTCCTTGCTATCATCATCAAGGGCACCTTAGGCCCTTCCAAGACCACACCTAGCTATCCAAACGCCTAAACAGCCACTGTACGTGGTGTAGCCACCCCGTACGTTTCTTTCGACGTTATCGCTGTGACGGCTAGCGAGCGACGCACAGGTTATCCCATCGATGGTATAATTCTCTATCCCTCGCTATTTATATTAGATGCTAACTAGTTGACTAGGTTGTGGACTGTGCTGCTAGTATTATAGGGATTGCTGTGTAGTGGTGATGTGACGTGCTATGGTGAAGTGTTGGGCGTAGTTGGGAAGTGTGCTGTGTAGTGTTGTGGACTGTGCTGTGAAGTGTGGTGGTGGTAGTGTATGTGCAGTAGTAGTGGCGTGGCCTAGTGCCGTGAATGGAGTACACATGGAGTGTACTCCGTGCAGTGAAACGACTCACTGTATGGCATGTATGCCATAGCGGTGACGTGGTATAGTGCCCTGAATGGAGTATGTGAGGAGTGTACTCCATGTGAAGAGACGATGCACCGTATGACGTGTATGCCATAGCGGTGACGTGGCGTAGTACCGTAAATGGAGTACATGTAGAGTGTACTTCATTGTAGTGGAGTGATACATCATATGGTGTGTGCCATAATGGTGATATGGCGTAGTGCTGTGAAGGGAGTACATGTAGACTTTACTCTATGTGGTAGAGCAACGTACCATATGGTGTGTGTGCCATAGTGGTGATGTGGCGTAGTCCTGTGAAGAGAGTACACGTGGAATGTGCTCCATGTGGTAGAGCGACGCACCATATGGCGTGTGTGCCCTAGTGGTGATGTGGCATAGTCCTGTGAAGGGAGTACATGAGGAGTGTACTCCATGAGGTGCAGCGATACACTGTATGGCTTGTCGTGAAGATAATGGCGATTGCGTAGTTGATGGGCGAAGAGCTTGATGTATGGTGTTAGGAACTGTGGAACAATATCCCGAAATAGTTGTGAGATATGGCCTGTAGTCCAAGGCGATGGGTATCGCCATGTGATTGGCTTATAGCCAGAAATAAGTGCGAAGTGGCTGGAAAGTATCAGAGTAGTGCAGCGAAATCATGACTGGGCAACGTCACTAAGTGACGTGGTCGATTAAGAGGTCGTGCTTTCAATGGGCGAAGAGTTAGCGTAAGAGTGATGTAGTGGGAATGTGACGAGGTGTTACGATGTGACAGGAGTACGTGAGGAACCGTACTCGTGATAAGTTGGAAGTTGACGTATAGGTGACGTAGCAGAATGTCAGAGGACATGACAAGGCCACTGTGTAGCTTGGGAATGGTCTCAAGCTATATGGCTTGACTTAAGGTGTTGTGGTATGTGCTGTATTAGTGATATGGCTGTAGTCTAAGGCGATAAGCATGATTGAGCAACGTCATTAAGTGATGTGGCCAAGTAGAAGTCATGCGGTGATGGGTTAAGATGTATGTGAGGTGACGTAAGGTGTGTTCATGAACAGAGTCCCATCATGCTAAGTGTTGGGATGAACTGTCATGAGGCACGACTAGCATGAAGGATCGTGCTAGCTGGGTTATGAGAAGGTTGGTAATGGAGTATGGCATTTGCCATACGAATCTGTGACCAATGTATTAAATGATGGTCTTAAGGGATAAAGGGGTAAGGTACATGTGTGTTCTGGCTAGACACACGTGCTGGATGGATTCACCATATGTAATGGGTAATCTGTCCTAAGAATGGTTATACGGTGCTTAAGCATCAGAGTGGCTTGGAGTCGTGTGGCATAAATGGATAATCATGAGAAGTAGAGTGAGCTAAGATACATGAGGCTAATAGCGAAGGTACTGTCTAAGAATGGGATGCGTGACTTAGTCAGTCTAAGTTATGCGTCGGAATGTGGTTAATAAGAAGAACGGGATAAAGGTCCTAGTGTCTTAATCCTAAGGTGAATCTTAGCGAGTAAGCACTCAAAGTAGAACGTCAAGGTTGAAGGAAGTAGAGACCGTAATAGGTCTCCAACGGTTTTATCATAGTAAGGAACATGAAAGAGTACGGGATAAAAGGAGAGTGTTCTAAGTAAAGCATAGCTCTATTTCTAGTTCAGTTGCTTATGCACTAGATAGAAAATAACGTTAAAGTTATATATGCATATAGGTTGCCATCTGACACGCGCATGAATGGACTGCATGGTATGAAAGTAGCATGGAGTTCAGGTAAGTGTTATGTTCATGCTCTTCTAGAGTTTTCTAAAGTATGAGAAAAAAAAAAAGAGAAACGCTTTTAAAGAAAGCATGCTAAGTATTGAAAGGTATACGTATGTACGGCCCCTCTTCGACAGCCCCTTTTTACGCACCCAAAAGTATTAATTGTACACATGTGAATGGATGACTATACATTGTATCTATTGTATGTATTTTCTAAAGAAAAGAAAGGAAGCTTCGAGGCCCGTGCCTTGAGCTTCAAACCGATGCTTTAAGTGACGTGAATAAAGTGTTTTAGTCCCTGAAAACTGATGTTAAAACGTCCCTACGAACTGATGCTTTAAATGATGCCATGAAAGATGATGTTTAAGCCCATGCTTTTAAATGACGTTTTCCATGAAAAGATATGTTTTCTCATGAAAAAGATGTTTTTCTCATGAAAGCATGAAATGAAAAGAAAAGAAATGAATGAATGCTCATACCCATGCAAACGAATGAATGAAAGCCTCAGCTCTTTAGAGCTGACATAAATGAATGAATGAATTAATGGCAAGTGGCATAAATGAATGTATGAAACTACGCAACGGCCATATGAATGAATGAAATGGGTACCCAATGAATGAATGTGCAGATTGTAATGCCGAGCAGTAGTATCTAGTAGTGCACCCAGTGCTGCACCCTAACGGAAAGAGATTCCAACCCTTGCCCATGGGTGAATCCATTGGCCCAAAAGGCCGCTAACCCCAGCATGCGGGGCGTAACAACGTGCACTGGCCTATGAAAGTGAAAGAAAAGTAATGTATCAATGCATTGCATTCTTCAAGAAATGAAGCTAATGACGGGGGAATGTTTTAAAGAAAAGAAAAGCATGTTTAAAGATGAAAGCCCCTGTCCACTGATGTTTGCAAATGAAAGCATGTATGCATGTACATATAGTATGTATGGAATGATGAATGCATGAATGAAAACCTATGTTGCTATATTTTAACGGAATGAAGTAATGCTTACTGAGTATTCGACTCATTTTAGTTTTATGTGTGCCCCTCCCCCCACAGGAAGCTAAATGGGCAGTACGCCTAAGTGGGACATAGCCAAAGGGAAAGAGCACGGAGGTCTAGGCATGAAGGTTTTAAATGTACGAAATGCCTTTTTATTTTAAAGATTTATATTTTTCACTCTAGACCTCTTTTATTATAAAGGCACATTTTATTTTATAACATAGAGTCTTGCACCCTGGGAAGGACTGTAAAAGGTTTTAAATCGGACGGTAATTCCTGTCATATTTTCTAAAATATTTTGCAAAAAGGTCCACCCCAAGAACGGGCGTTACACTTGGTGCTGCGATTGTTGGGTATTTTCAGACTTGTATTGCCTAGAATCCTCACGCCGAGCATTTCTATACCCAAGGTACATCGCCGCTACCAACACCACCTTCTATCTTCTCGTTACAGTAAGCATATTAAGTCCTATCAGTCTAAATTTTCAGATCCCTCTCTCACTCTTATACTCAATTTTTCAATCAGGTTTATTGCTTGATTCTCATGTGGGCTGTAGCTGATTCATCTTAGCCGCCAAAGCAGTAAATTCTCTTTTCCACATAGGTAAGTTCTACCACACAACTTGGGTTACCTTGTCATACATAGAACCTAGATGTAAATTTTGATTAACGCCACTACATTGTATCGTAGGGCATTGAAATTAACCTAAGACAACGTCCTCTAGTCATCAATTTTCATTGGTTTCAATGCACGAAAACTTGTTCAGGTAATTAGAGCTTTAGTAACATCTTTGTATTATTATTCACGTGATTTGTATATTGGTACCATTGGAGGATTTTTTTGATGTTGTAGAGGTTTGGGTCATACACTGGCTGTTAGAGGTGACATTAGATTGTTTTGAATTTATGTTATGTTGTAGGGTTGACGTATGGCCTGCTACGGGTTTAAGTGTGGACTGTTTCATATTTTTATGCGGCTCTGTTTTAATTGCTTTTGGAATTTATAATTTTTTGTTTAGGTGGATAGAAATGATTATTTAAACTATTTTCATGTGACCGTTCTGAGTGGTGATGCTTGGCTTGAAGAGCTATTATGCTTACTATATAGGTTGGCGTAAGTAGCTATTTCGGCTATGTTTGTTGTTACAAATGGAGTTATTTGGTTGGTCGTGAGGGGTGACAAATTAATTACTAAAATATTAGCTTGTGTTAAATATTGTAGAGTCGAATAGTTGCTAGATGACTTAGTAGTGGCTGTTTGGGTTGTTCGTGACATGTAAGGAGTTATTATTGTAGTGCTATGTATTGGTTTTGAAGTGCTTGATAAGTCATTTTGTGATATGTTAAATGAATCGATACATTGGGAGTAAGGGTGAACTTTGTTGAATGTTGGATATGGCGAGTGTTGGACTGAATACGTATAAGTGTCGGAAGTTGTGTAAAAGGTTTTGAGTTGAATTAAATGGCTGCATGGGTTGCTTTATGACTGATTTTGGGTTAGTTTTGTTGGGCTGGGTATCTTAACTATTGAGAGGCTTATCTTCTTTTATTTCTTAAAGATTGTAAATTTTGGTTAATTAAGTTTATGTACCAGTTTGGTCGTTAAGTTGTGTACAAAAAATCTTAATTTAGGTTATCGTGATGTGGCTAGATTATAGTTTCTGAGTGTAGATGATACACTGCAAGAGTCAAGTAAGCGGGGTTTCTATGCTATATTTACATAAAAAGGAAAAACAAACTAAAGATGGTTTGTAAAATATTAATGTTATGTTGTAAAAGAAAATGTGAAAACAGCCTTAGTTGTGTGTTCTGCATTCACTCATGAAATCTGTATAAAAGAGAAAAAAAATACTTTTTGACATGAATAATGTAGACATGAGCAATATTTAACATGTTTTTGAAATGTGCAAAAGAGCAAATATGAAATCTCAAAATTTTTGTACATGTTATACGAAGATGTTTTGGATCTATTTTTGGTCATATGAAAATGATATGAACATGTGCAACACTTTGAGTGATATGATATGCATCTAAAAAACCTTTGGCATAACTTTTTGTTTGTATTCTAATTCTAATTCTGGTTCTTATGTGATACTTCTGATTCTGTGATATGGTTGGTACCAACACTAGATATGGAAAAGGAAAAGTTTGGAAACAAAGTGGTGTTTTTCTGGTGTTCTTTTTTGTGTGCACACTCGAGACTTCGAGGATGAATAAGGAAAAGTTTCACAATATGATACTACCTGGTTTCGCCATCGGGGATAGGATAACCTTACCACAGGGATTAAACTTGCTATATGATATGATATAGTGATATGATATGATATGATGCGATATGATATGATAAAAAGAAGATGTTCAGTTTTGTTATGCCAAAGCGCCTTTTTTTTTTTTTTTTTAAATATGAACAATTGGTTTTTTGAAATATAAACATCTTTCCCTCATTTGTTTTCGCAAATGAGATAAGATGAGTTAAGATAAAAGTTAAAAGTTGAATTAAATATTGTTAGAATATATTTTTTAATATTATTTTTATCTTAAAATTTGAAAAAATTGAATTATTTATTTTATTTTGTGTAGAAATTTGATATAAGTTATAATGATTAGATAAGATGAGATGAGTTGAGTTGAGAAGTTTTGTGAAAACAAACGAATGTCGCTCTTAAATTTTGTTAATATGTTTTGAGATCTGCATATGAAAACATATTTTTTTGTTTTTTTGAAATAAAACCTCCTCTTTCATTCAAATATTATTGTCTACAATGGAAATATCTCTCTGTAAACAATCTGAGATACAAACTGGTATATCTTCTATCCAAATCTTTTCTATCCCTATGTGTAATGCTTCTTTAGCAAGAGTGTGCGCTACTGTATTTGTGTTTCTATTCGTATACTTCACTGTCCAGTTAGGCCACTCCTTTAATTGAACCTTCAAGTCTTCAATGATGCTGCCAAAATAAGATAAGTCTACAATTTGACCATTCACTGCATTAACAACAACCTGAGCATCTCCTTCTAGTATCACTTTGTTAAAACTTAGATCCTTGCATAAATCCATAGCTTTCCTTAGTGCCAAGCCCTCAGCTATAGCAGGTTGTTCCACATAACTTTTCGAATCACAACAAGCTACCATCACCTCCCCCCTATCATTCCAGATTATCACCCCTAAACGCACCCTCTATGACTTCACATCTAAAGCTACATCCCAATTGGCCTTAACACAATCCACACTAGGTGATTTCCATCTCTGATCCAACCCTCCTCTATTGCTTCTGTTTTCTGTCATCTTCATATTTGCTCTCTGATACTCTTCCAAACTGTCTCTCGCTGCTCTAATCACATTGTTATGACTTAGTGCTTTTATCCCTAGCAGGATCATAACTGATAATGTAATGGTAGCTTATAAGGTTTTAGACTCGATGAAGGGGAGAAAGAAGGGTAAAGAAGGCAGTATGGCTATCAAGTTGGATATGTACAAGGCCTATGATAGGATAGAGTGGCCTTATGAGGGTGCTATATTGAAAAGGCTTGGGTTTTGTGATGAGTGGGCAGATTTAAGCATGAAGTGTATTAGCTCAGTTTCTTTCTCTGTGTTAATCAATGGAAAACCAGGAGCTGTATTACTTCCCTCAATGGGTCTTTGAAAAAGGGATCATCTATCCCCTTATCTATTCATTTTGCATGCAGAGGGTTTGAGCTCCTTATTCAATAATTCAGATCTTATAGGGAATGCAAAAGGAATTTCAGTAGTGAGAAGAAGTTTAAGAGTAAATCATCTGCTCTTTGCAGATGATTGTATCTTATTTGGAAGAGCTTGTGTGGAAGAATGGAGGAAGATGCAGGATTTATTGCTCAAGTATGAAAAGGCCTTAGGTCAATTCCTGAATAAGGATAAGACAACAGTGTTTTTCAGTTCTAATACTCTTCTGGAAGACAGAAGGAAGATTCTAATGGAAGGTGGTGCTCTTGTGCAAGGTAGCTATGATAAGTACTTGGGTCTACCTACTATGGTAGGTAAATCAAAGTATAATACTTTTAGAAGCTTAAAAGAAAGAGTTTGGCATAAGATAAACAATTGGAAGAACTTCTTTCTTTCGGGGGTGTGAAAGGAAGTAATGATCAAAGTTGTTCTACAAGCAATTCCCTCTTACAATATGAGTGTTTTCAAGTTGCCAAAAAGGCTATGCAAAGAAATCAATGTAATGCTTTCCAAGTTTTGGTGGAAAAATCTGAAGAATTCATGTGGTATCTTGTGGAGAAGTTGGGAGAGAATGAGTCAGTCAAAAGGGTGTGGAGGTTTGGGATTTAGAGATCTAGCCAGTTTTAACACAGCATTACTGGCCAAGCAAGCATGGAGAATCCTTCATAACCCCTCTTCTATGGTTGCTACTGTCTTTAAAGAAAAATACTTGAGAAGCACATCTCTGCTCGAAGCAAAATTGGGCAAAGCTCCATCTCAGATATGGAGAAGTATATGGAGTTATCTTGGCTTGCTTAAGGAGGGACTAAGATGGAGGGTGGGTGATGGGCAAAAGATTAATATTTGGGGTCAAAGGTGGCTAACAACACTATCTTCATTCAGTGTTCAAACTCCTAATCCTTCTCTGAACACCTGTATTAAGGTTAATTATCTAACACTTGAGGAGAGGAAGGAATGGAATGAAGGTCTTTTTTCATTTATCTCACTTGTCACCCAAGGTACTACATGTTGTAGACACTCCTCCATAGCAGCTGTGTTTGGATTTGAGGTAGTTAACAACCTTTCAAAATAAGATCTGAAAGCTTCACCAACTTTCACATGACCACTGAACACTCTTCCTTGTTCATCCCTCACTTGATTGATGTTGTTATTCCTTCTTCTCTGGTTTGCACAAGCATTAAAAAACTTTGTGTTTCTGTTAGCTGAGGCATACCAATTCCTTTTTGCCCTTTGCTTCCACCTCAAGTCCTCATTCTCAAGCAGGAGCCCTACATCCCTTTGCATCCTTTTAATCTTTGTTGAGTTGTGCCTTCCCTCATCATCTTGTAGCTTTTTAGGTATTCAGTCTTCTCTTTAATATCTTTCACCCTATTCACTTTGTTTTGGTCATTCCACATCCCAAGTGCCTTACTTCAATTATCCAATAGATTTGTGAAATTCTTTGTCTGCTCACCCCTTTCCACACTTCTTTACTACACCCTTCTAATAACTTCTTCACGTCTTCTTCTTTAGCCCAACTAGCTTCATATCTAAAAACTTTCTTGCCTCTCCAACTGCTTCTACCTTTCTTACACAAAGTCAGCAGCAAAGGCCTATGATCTGAGCATCTTCCTGCCAAAACCTCCACCCAGTAAACTCTATACAATTGTGCCCAAATTGGATTGGCCACAGCCCTATCCAACCTTTCTTTGGTAAAAGTATCATCCTCATGTTTATTGCTCCATGTGAACTTATTCCCTCTGCAACAGAAAGATTCCCTTTCTCCAAAGCCAACCTAAACCTCTCCATCAGTTTTTCCTATCTTGGATTTCCCCCCACCTTCTCATCATTGGTTGCAATTTCATTGAAGTCACCAAATACACACCACCCTTGATTCCCCATAGGCTTTAAGGACTCAAAGAAATCCCAGGTTTCAGCCCTCTTAATACTTTCTGGCTACCAATAATAACCTGTAAGCATCCAACCATCCTTATCTTCTTCCCCTGAAATCCTCACATTTATATGCCTATGTGTGTAGTTAATAACTTCGACTTTTACCAAATTGTTCCATAATATTGCTAAACCACCCCTCCTCCCTATTGGCTCCACAACAAAACAACCTTCACACTTTAATTTTTTCTTCAAATAGTCAAACCTTTCTACTCTTAATTTAGTCTCCATCAAGAAGACTATATCAGGTCTCTTTTCCTCCACCAAATGATAGAGGTCCTGAACTGTTCGAGGGTTCCCCAGCCCTCGGCAATTCCAACATAGCATTTTCATTGGGATTGGTAGGGCTATTGAATAGCCTCTGCCAAATCTTTGTAAAATTCCATCATTCTTTTGTCATTGCCTAATCTGCCTTTTTTATGCTTCCCACTCTCCCCCTCTCCTTCCTCTTCCTCATCTTTTAATCTTTTTCTAGTTAAAAATCCTACCTTCTTAACAGCAACCTGCTCCTTCTCTCTAGCTTTCCTCTTCCACCCTCCCCTTGTCAAAGGTTTCCTAGCAAGAATAAGTTATGGTCCACCCCGAACCCACACGACTTTAGTCACCTACCCCCTATCTTATCCTCTCTTAGTTTTTCCTTCACATTCTCCACCACTACCACTTGAGTGTCCTTCACAATTTCCACCACTTCCCCTACACTACCCTCTCCCCCAGCCCCTACAATATTATCTCCTATCTCCATCTCAGATAACATTCCCCCATTGACTTCCTCCCCCCTATCTTTTTAATTTCCTTCCTCATTCCACTCTTCTTCCACATTTGTATAAAAACTACTATCTCCCCTCCTTCTGTCATTGAAACCCCTTCTTTCCTTCACTCTAACACCTGATTTAGTCTCAACCCTTAGCCACGACCCATATTGCTCCTTTCCTTCCCCTTTCCCTTCAAATCCACTAATACCATGAACCACACATCCACAGGCAAAACAAATTCTAGGCAAATTTTCATACTTTAAAGGAATCCATATTTTTTTCTCCTTTAACAGTAATAAATCTACCTTGAGCCAGAGGTTTGTGGATATCTAAACCAATTTGGACTCTTAGAAATCTACCCCATCCACTGCCATCTGTGTTCACATCAACCTCCTCCACCTTGCCAATATTCTTCCCTATCTGCTTCCCATGGTCTTCATCCATACAAACAAGAGGAATATCATGCATTTGGACCCAGAGCTCTCCTACTCAAACTTCAGACTTCTAGGTGGTGTGAATTCCTCGAACATTTTCAATGCAAGCAAATGAGAATCAAATAGCCCCGCTCTCCCACTCCATACCTTTTGCTTATCTGCGTGATTAGCAGAAGTAAGAGTATACACGTTATTCCCCAACTCAACAAACTTTGTTGGCTTACTGATTCTACAAACTTTCATCATTGTTGTCTCCAACACTTCCTTCCTAATACTTATCTCCATACAGACCCTTCCAACGAAGCTACACTCCCCTTTATATTGGATTTCCTCTGTAACTGATTCATTAATGGCTATTACTTCCCCTTCCTCCTCCGTCAAACAGAATCTCCTCTACCTCATTCATTCTCCTCCTTTGATACAGCTCTAACAGAATTCCTCTGAGACTTTCCATTCTACCACCACGCTTCCAGGTTCCAGCGATGTCACCGTACCTTTCCTACTGTTGCAACCACCGTGACCACCATACTATCCACTGCACACCAACTACATACCACCTGCCTTCTACTACAAAAACCGTTAGGAACTCTAGTGGTCCCCTCTGAAGCTTCACCTCATCCTCCCTTCACGAGAGTAGAGAGAAGAATATTTACTTTTCATCTTCTGAGTAGTGGCCCGAAATGTTAATTTTATGTTTTTTATGTTTGCCTTGTTTCCTGCATATTGAACTTTATGAAAAAGCACATGTTGTACACACTAGTATATGTGCTTTGGTTACTGAGTTGTTGATAACTCACCCCCTTATCTTCTAAATATTTTTCAGATGATGTGGAGGGTCCAACTAAGGACCAAGAATAGAAAATATGAGCAAGACTAAGCTGAGGATAGGGTGTCGAGTACCTTTGGGTACTACTATTAATAGAAGGCTTTCTTATGTCTATTATATATGTTTATGTATTTGGTTTAGTAAGACTTAAATATTTATCAGTTTATTATGTTGAGACTATTGGGAGATTGTGGACTCCTTGGTTTATGTTGTTATTGTAGTGATGACTTTATGGAGATTATTATGTGTCTAATTGGAAAATATGAGATTGTTTATTGTTTTCGAAATCTTTGGAAATTTTAGATATTTTGGGAGACAAGTTTATAAGTGACAGGTAGTAATTCTCCGACCCATTCGGGTACGGGACATTACCGTGTTACTTAGTTGATCCAATGAAAGAGTCTGATGAAGAGAGTGGAGAGATAAGTTGGCACGTGGTGTAGAAATTTGCCCCTTGAAATATTTATAATGTCTCAATAGTAGTAGATTATTTTAGTGACGTTGAAGATGACTCTCGAGTATAGAGGCCTACCAAGATAGTGGACAAAGTATGAATTTGTTGACTTTGGTGCATACGAACTAATCCCTTTATGTAGAGATGATGTTCCACCCGGACATCTCGATGCATCTGTATTATGTGATGAAATGAAGATCTTGAAGACTCCGAGGAAGAAGAAGAAGAGGATGAGGAAAAAGACGAAGAGGATGATGAAGAAGATCCCAAAGATGAGGAGGAAGCCACAAACACCATTATTGAAGAAGATTCTAGAACAAGCTTGGACAATGCACTAAGGATGATGGAGAATTAATGTTGTAAATTTTTTTTATTCTGGTTAAGTTGATGTATATATTTTCCATAACGACTTATATGCTAATCCATTAACAATAAAAATGAGTTGGAAGAATGCAACAAAAGAAGTAATGAAAAAATGTGCCTCTGTTGCCAATTCCGGTGTAACAACTTGCCAAATCATGCCAAGAGACCATAAAGATAATGGAGTCTTGACCAAGTTATGGAAGGTATTCTGGAAACTCATAAAACTGTTGTTCATTCTATTTGTGTGGTTAGGATCTCTTAGTCAGGCGGCTAAGCAAATCAAGAGCATGTCCCATTGGGATGGCATGATCCTTGAGGCCCTATGGATAAATCTGGTGGTCCCGAAAGTACCATGTTGCAAAGTGGTAAGGTGGTTTGGGCCGCAGTTGGGGTGGTACAAATTGAACACAGATGGCAGTATTAGTGGTAATCCAGGTTCCTGTGGCATTGGCGGGGTTATTCGTAGTGATTCAGGCAAGCTTGTCCAGGCCTATGCCTCTCATATTGGGTTTGGTTCTAATAATAAGGAATTCGTGTCACTCTTTCAAGGTTTGAGAATTTGCAAGGCTCTAAACATCTCTAATGTGATAGTTGAAATGGATTCTATGGTGGTTATCTCTTGGTGGCTTAGAGGGAGATGTAGTGTGTGGTACCTAGAGGATTTTTGGGAGGAAATTGTTGATTTATCCCTGACAATTCATTGCCGTTTTCAGCATGCTTTTCGTGAAGGTAATAGGGTGGCTGATTGGTTAGCCAAGGAAGGGGCTTCAAGTGCTGAATTGGATTATTCTAATAATTGTAATATGCCTCGGATTCTTCGAGGTTTGATTCATTTGGATCTTTTAGGCCTTCCTTCTTTACGAAGTTAGGTCTGGTTTGTTTATGGTGTTTTCTCCTTTTGATCCATAGTCTTGTCATAGTTGGTTTTTATGGTTTATGGTCTTTTGGGGTTACCCATGGACCTTGATTTGTTACCATAGTGTTCCTCTGCCACAAGTGAGGTAGTATATGAAGCATTTTAAGCCATCAAATGAGTTAAGTAACCTTCATCATCTTTTAGTTAAGAATTCTTAAAGAGCATTCTTTTGTCAAGAAATCATAGGAAAATGTCAAGAAAGAACTTACTACTATGATGGCTTAAGGATAAAATCCATAACATTTTGAGGATCTTAGCTAAAAGGGAAGTGGGCTTAAGCATAAAAGTTAAAGGACCCAACTCTTGAGGAGAAACCCTAGAATGGGCCCAAGGTAAGGCCCAAAACAGTGAGGCCCAAGATTTAGACCCAAATCCAAATGGACAAAGGTCCAATAGGAAGCCCAACAACAAGGCCCAAATCTGAATGGGCCAAGGCCAAATGAGAATCCCACCTAGGCCCAAATCTAAATGTGCCAAGGCCCAATATGAAGCCCAAAGACTAGGCCCGGTTTCAAAAGCCCAATCCAAAGCTCAACCCAACCTACAAAACTTGGGACCAAAGTTGCCCAACTTGGAGAACAAGTTTGGGAAACTTGCATACCACCCCTTGCTTTAAGAATTTAATACCTAGTGCACCTTGACCGATCTAAATGGCATCCAAGAAACTTCTTGGCTATCAAGTTTCATGATAAGTGTTATTTTTATGTGATTTTTATCATTCTTTTATTTATGAAAAGTGTCATTTTCCCTTCAATACTATTGATTTTATTTTATTTCTACATATTTTTATTTATTCTCTTGGATTTGAAGGAATGAGAAGATTTAGTGCAAAAGGAGAGCATTTTGGTACAAAAGAAGAGACTACGGATCCAGACCAATGAGAGGCAACGAGATCTAAAGAGAGCCAATGAGATTTGGATGAGGAGCCTTGTCCCATGGGAAGAAAAGAGATTTCTCTTGCCCAAAGGTGAGAAGACTTACCTCTCGGTAGGTGATGAGACTCACAACCAAAAGGCGTGACCAGAAGACACGAAGATTTGGCAACAAGGCTCTAGGCGGTTAGATTGGGCGACTAGTCTAAATGACCAACTTAAAAGACCAACCTAAACGACATCGTGGGCAACAACTAGAAAATGCGAGAGGAGTCTTTCATCCCTGTTGGGAGTCTTTTCACTCGGTAGGCGAGGAAAGGGCCATGTGGTCTTTGTGAACGCCACGCTCATTATATTTAGCGCACACGGCATCTACTCGGTGGTATAATTCCTACCGACCAGGATCAATCTGCTGCTAACTACCAAATCCGAGTTCCACAATCAATCTGTTGACTACCAAATCCTTTCGAGCTCCAAAATTCAAGCCGCATATCACTGAATCTTCCATTTTAGATAATCTCGTTATTCTTGGGATAATTCTTTTTATGTTAACATTTATCTTTAGAAACTAATTGCCAGATTTTCAGGTTAGATTGTAGCCGCATTTATCTTATTTCCAAATTTGAGTTTTGACATCTATTTAATCCCATCTTGTGGGATGAATAGGGAGAGTTCTGAATCGAGGTCGAGAGTTTTTATGTTTTAGAGTCTAAGTCTGAGTTTGGAGTTCTAGAATTTATTCTTGAAGTGTTCTTTCGAGAAGGCGAAACTGGAGGGCAGAGGCGAGAGCTACATGCTTCATCAACTAACTTCAACAAAGAACACTAGTGTTGTTGTTTTTCTTTTCAATTTCATTATGAACTAATTCTATTTTCTAAAACTTTGATGTAACCTAGCATTGAACACACCGTTTATATTCCAAGTTATTTTATTTTCAATATTTCAATGATTGATTGTTTATTTCTTGTTCTTAATGCTTACAATTTTCTAGCTAACTATTGTTCGATTTTTTGGATTGCAATGAGACTGAGAGATGATTTGTGATTAAAGTTCTAGGATTAAACACCATTAGTTGAGCGAAAGCAGAGATACTTTACCGCGACTAGTGTGATTTTCAAAAAAAATCCAAAGAACTTAATGAGTCTCCAATTAGTTAAATTCACATAGATATATGGAGTTATTAGTTGAAGATATTTTTGGTATTGTTCAAGAGAAAATATTGAATAGTTAAGGGATTTTTATCATCAATTTGGGATAATTGGGATTCTATAACAAGGAAGAATAAATTGTATGGGATTTGGTAGGTGAAATCAACTGCTCTAGATCTATTCTTATTATTTTTAAAATCCTAATTTTAATGTTCTTTTCTTCAATTTAATTTAGATAAACCATTCTTCAAATTTTGGTTTTCTAAATAGTAATTAATTTAGTCAATTTCTATACTCAATAGCATATTTATTCCTTATGGGTTCGATAACAGTTTTCTTTAAAACACTTTACTACTTGTTACGATTCTGTACACTTGCAGATATATTTTTATGTGAACATTTCACTCTCCACCATGGATTCAAGAAGACAATTTCTAAGTCAAGTTTGATTGAAACTTCTAATGTTAGAATAGCCGTAATGTAAGATCTTTGATGGGAAAATCAGACATAGCTTGAAGAACTAGGCTACATCATTGCATACATACAAAAGAGGGAACTATAGCACCTTGCATCTAGCCGAGTATTATCATGAATAAGCTTACAAACCATCTTCTATTCCCACGCCCCCTTGATTCCCAAGACAGGATTGAAGTAGCAAGGCATTTGGTCATTACTTGACACATAACCCTTTGCTTGATCAGAAAAACTTGAACGAAAAATTGAAGAGAGGATGGAAGAGGCCAAATGGCTCATCTCAGCTACCAACACCTCACTCATCTCTCTTCCACCTTTGTCACCAAGAAGCCAAGTGTCTCTCACTCTCATCTCTTTCTTGCATAAGGAAAGAATCATATATGCACTTACTAAGCCATTAGAGCCAAACTAGCTAAGAGAAACAAGTGGTTTTAGGCAATGGTTTTGAAAGAGATAGGGAATCCTATCATGATCTAGCTATGTTCATAGAAACATATTCAAACATTAGAAATTCTTACACCCTACACCCCACAAATTCAAAAAGGCTTCATACAAGAGATTCCCTTAGCTACAAAAGAAGAAGCATCATCATAACTCCCAGTCGATTACACCATGGTAAATCTATGGTTGAGTTGTCGGATGAACCATGTTACGTATTGTTTCTTGAATGTTTTCCTTCTTCAAATGAAGTCTATAAATAGAACCCCCCCCCCTTCCTTCATTTCACACCACATGCAAAAAACTTGAGTGATATAAAGAGAAGTTTCAAAAGAGTGAAAGAGAGAGTTGTAGCCGAGCACTTTGAAGGAAAGCTTCAAGTTGGTAAGTAGTCTATCTCAAAATATTGTTGGTTGATAAACTAACATGTTAAGCATGAATTCTTGTTGCCATGAGGAGTTTAAATTCAAGATTTGATATGCAGAAGTAAAGGGATGCATTCTCGAGTTAGGTTTTTGATGTTAGCATAAATAAGCTTTTGTTAAAGGTGATATATGATCTTGATATATTTTAAAATCATGGAAGAGTATGTAAGAGTTGATATTGTGAAATAAGAAGAATGCCATGAATATATTTTCAAGTAATATCTTGGATTGATCATCATGCATCATCTCGGGTTCTACTAAGTTAGGAAATAATAATCTTCCAAGCATGATATCTAAATGTGTTGTTACCATGATAGGAATGTGAGCTACATGATTGTTAGAACCTAGAATGTATATGCAAGAAGTTAGGAATAGTTGACGAATACATATGAATTGATATGTGATGGCATGTTTAGTTTATGAACCGAATCCATGATGGTCATCACAAGTGCTAGATTAAATGATTGAACAAGTGTGCATCTATGATTTTGTAAGAATACATTAGTTGGGCTTAAAATCACATGTAGTGAAAAATTGGTATAGTGCATGCCACCGGTTAGCAAGACTCTCATGTTAATATTGGAATTATGATAGAACATGGAAAGCTTGTATGAATGAAAGGAACCTAGGACCGAAATGAAGAATAGTAGCCAAAGTATGATTCTTACAAAATATATGATCCTTAGTGGAATTAGAAAGTTCTAACTTCTAATATATCTCTTGTTTCAGCCTCCTCATCTTCATAACTCAAGAAGTTTGTAACTTGGATTCTAACTTACTCTTAGACAATGTGTATATGACTTTCTAACACCAAATTCATGTTATAAATGTTATTTTGAGCATGAAAAGCTTTTTCATATATTATTAGCATTCAGTCACTTACATGACATATGTTAATTATTTTGCATGAACACGTACCATTTAACATGATGCATGAAAATATGACATTTTACATGAAGTATGTTACGTGTTACAAAGAACAATACTTGTCACGAGATATGTTTTGTCATGAGCATAGCATGAAAGACATTTTATCACGCCTAATGCTAGGATAGCAGAATATCCTAGTGGAACTCTTATGTCCACTCTGGAGTGACTAAAAATGAAGTCGTAACCCCTGGGTTGACAAAGAATAGTAATTGAACTTCAATCGGTTCCCCTTAAAGGATTCTAAGGCATTGTCGAATTATAACACCTAACACTGGTCGATTACCATGTGATGAAAAGTTATGATCAATGCATTGAAATTTATCTATGCAGCTCTGATGACATTTTCATATGGTATCAGCATGACCAGCCGTGATGATACCATATGTTAAAGAATCATCATAAGAAAAGACAGAAAGGAACTGAACAAAAAAAAAAAGACGGTAAAGAGTATGAAATGTTCTCTGTAAGAAAATATGTCTCTGAATTCTCTAAAAGAAGTTGAGGAATTTGGAAGGAAAACAAATACAATTCTTTTCTTTGCATCTCATGCATTCATTTAATGTTTATTATCTGTGTATGTTGGTTATAAACTTACTGAGTTTCAAGAAATCTCATTATATTAGTTCCAACTAAAATTTAATTCGAGATGGTAGACGTTGTAGCAGGACCCGACAATGGTGATAAATGCCAACCCCTAGCTGAGGATGATTGAGGAGGAGTGAGATCCAAACCACCAATTGGAGTTGATTATCTGTTCTTAGATATGGTCTTGCAAGCCATTTAGTGCATCCGAGAGATGCTCTGAAAATGTTTTGTTTTGAAAACCCCCATCAACCATGACTTAGATTCTCCATTAGTTTTAAGTAGTATGTACCTACCTCCTTCTACAGACTTTTAAATGAGGCTTGAATGAATGTTAATGAAGTTATTCTGGTGCAAAAAATTTTACAAGTCACATTTTCATTGCGATTATTACATACTGCTATATGAATTATAGGTTGCATTGCATATATCTATCATGAACGGGGATATGTGACCGTGTGTTACATGTCCTGATACTCCAAGTCTTCATTCCACCATAAGTAGGGATTAAGGGTGTCACATTTGGAACTTGATGACTCACCAACTATGGACAACACACCTCTTGATACTCTTGAGGCAGACCACTGACTGATGACTGTAAGTACTTTATTTCAAATTATTAACTATTTCTATACTACTTAGGGAGAATTACATGTTCTAATACATTTAAATATTAGCTAATCTATTACATCGTTGTGGGCATGGCATAACGCGTGGCATGGAGTTGGAAAGAATGCAACAGAATGGAAACATCAAGGCTAATATCCCCCAACGACTACATAGGAGGTGTGGAAGAGAGTGGTGCATGGCTTTCCTCCCATGTTGGGACAACATTTAGAACTTATGTTCCTTTTTACGTGAGATCATGGCAAGATGTTCCAAATGAGGTTAAGGATCACATTTGGAATCATGTTCTAGTGGGTTTATATACTTCAAGTACTCTCTGAGTAATTTATTTCTTTATTTGTAAGTTGATGTTATTGTTTCAAATGATTTCTTAGGTATTTACTTCTTAAGATGAATCTGAATTCAATTTTGGTCTACGATTTGTGAATGAGTTAATATTGACATTATTTCAGCATCACAAGGGTAGGTGTCATTAACACATTAAGATATTTGAGATGTTCAAGGAGGTGATCCAAACTAGAGTTGCTACACGCACCCCCCAGACAGGGGCTACCCCCTTCCTGCACCCCACCCCTAGCTTGGGCGACGGAAAGGTTTTGCCCCCCGGACTTCGGCCCCGTCCACATGTCAAGGGGCAAATTGGCCCCAAGTCTGTCTGCCACCCTGTCCATTAGACAAAAATTGGAAAACCACCAACCGACAATCCATCAACCAAGAACCAGAAACACCGACCAGGAAAAATATCAAAAACCATCGAGGATTCAACCATAGCTCATTGATTTGACCACTAAACCGATGACAAAGACTGGATGGGAAAGAAGACGATGCCATAAAACCAGAGGCAGAGAGACTTAGAGAGGACACAGAGTGAGAGAGGGGAGGAGTCAAAGGCGAGGGACTGAGCTCGGGGGAGGGAATTTTTAGTCAAAACCCTATATCAAAACAACATCATTTTACTCAAGGAAATAATTTCATTTTAATATATTATTTTTATATATATACATATATATATTAAGCGAACGGACAGGGCCTGATGTAGGCTGCCTTGGGCCCAGCCTAGGCCCCGTCCCCACGTTTGTGAAAAGGTGTAGGCCGAGGCATGCACCCTGCATCTGACGGTCTGGGTTGGCCGTCCTCCCAGTAGGTGGGCAGCCAGGGTAGGGCAGACAGATGGGGTGTGGGGCATTGTCGCCCACCCTTAATCCAAACACCTTTCCAAGAAATGAATTTAGATGATTAGAAAAAGTGCTGCAAATGCTTCTCAAACTCTAATTTTCAGGTAATTACATTCTTTTTCCTAACTCATTTAAATTATGTGATGATTTCATAGAGTATATCTAACTTTGTTAATTCTTCATGCAGTGCTTAAGTTAAGATCGAATTTAACAATCCACCATCAAGTAGATTCAAGGTTATTCCAACGTCTTTCATCGAAGATGCTAGATAGTTATTATATCTTTTTATGGTTTTTTTTAATTAAGTGCTAATAAGATTTTGTTAATGTGTTTTAATTAGAAACACGAGGATCCTGAAAATTTCTACCTCATTTATGCGTACACTATGACCCATATTGATGCCAACTACGAGTGGATTGTTCATGTAGCCAAAGAGAATTACGCAAGTCATATTTAGTTTTTAAAACATTATGTCAATATTGATCACTTTGTTTGTATTTTCTTTTCTTTTTTTCATTTTTGTGCTTACTGATTACAATTCTTGTAATTCTTGTTGGAGAAAAATAATTGAGTTGCAGTCTGCTTCTGAAGAATCGTCTTCCAGTAACATTGACATATATGTCCAGGTCTAGTTATAGGACTAAGACTTTCTTTCAAGTGTGTTGGTTCAAAATCCACAGTCTCGGGTTCAAGAGTGAATAACCTTACCAAAGATTTGGACGCTATGCGACAACAGATTGAGCCAATGAAAGCAAGACAATAAGAGTTGGAGGATTTTCTATCTCAACTGTCAAAGCTGGAGATGTGTTTGCAGGAGTAACAAAAGCAGTAGAAGGAAAGAATACGTATTGAAGTGCAAGAACAAATTTAGAGAGATGATGGTGTAGATAGAAAGCGAGATGTCATTGTAGCAAGATAGCAGCGCTCGAAAGAACAAGAAGAAATGATGTTCAATCTTTTTATTTTCTTCCATCATCTTTTGAACTAATTTTATGTTTTTTCTATGTATTTATTATACAATTAGGAAATTTTTGAATATATCATTTTTTTGTGTATTTCTTATAAATTTACATCTGAGTGTAAACCTATAACATTCAAACTTAACCTTGATGTTCGAATTGACGTCTGAACAAAAATCAATTAGAAGGTGCAATAGAAAACGTTTGAACAAACAAAACCATGTTCGAAGAGGTGGTGTACAACGTGTAAATGTAGGCTTTTACATTCAAATGTTACTAATTATGACCACCCTAACCTCTGCTTGGGATGGAATGAAGTCTTAGAGTGTCAGGACATGTAACTCAAAGTTACATACCCACGTTTATAATCGTTAATATGCAATGCATAGTGTGCAACTAGCAGTATGCAATAATCGTAACAAAAATAAGGGTGATAAAATAATTTATGCCAGAATGAAAACTAAACATCCCAAATATATTAATTAACAATAAATAAATACGTCCTCACTGAACGTGGGTGATATAATCTCCATAAAACAAAAACTACATAATCAGACTAACTCTTGCATCCGCTCTATAGTATATAGAGCCATCGCAAAATCAAGTCTAGCCCCCTCTCCAGATCAGGCTCCTCCTCAACCATCTGAAGCCAACGGTTCATCTTGTTCATCGAATGCTAGTCCTGACACAACTTCTACCATTCCAGGGGGAATGGTAGTGGGTCTACAAGGGTGTGATTTATTTGAAATCCAAGTAAGTGAAACAATCAACTTGCATAAAGATAAGATATGCATGATTAATGATAAATATGAGATGCATGCAATGTAGAAAAAATAAGTATTTGCATCCCATCCATATTCCTCAACTTTTTTTTCCAGAAAAACTTTAATGAACATTCTTGTTTAGAGAACATTTTTCACTTCCTCATTTCAAAAACATGACATGTTGAAAGAGAACATTTATACTTCATCATTTCAAAAACATAACATCTTTTCTTAACCTTAACATCATTAACATAACATATGGTAGCAACACGGTTCCCTATATGCATTATGAGCACCTGTCGACGACGATAGCACAACTCGTTTTGACATTACATATTTGTCTGCAAACATTGTAACCTAATGCATTAATATCATAACATTTCATCATACTTATATACTCAGGCAGTCTGAATTAACCATAGCAATAGTATTCAGTCATAGTCGTACCCACCAGCATTAGGCACCATATTCATACAAAAACACCCAGGAATTCGGTAAAGAGAACCCAGTCGATGTTCGTTGACTGTTCTTAGTCAAATCGGGGGTTACCACTCCAGAGTGTATAAAAGAGTTCCACTAGGATAATTCCCCATCCTAACCTTTGGGTTTCTGAAAAAAAAAAAAAATATTTTCATGCAATGCTTTATAAAATGTATTTCATGACATGTTTCTAGGTTCTCTTTGCCAATGCAAGTTTTAAAGCCTAAAGGAATCATGCATTTCAATGACTAACACGATGATAATTGGTTCCTAAAGGTTCATAAAGACATCCTTGAGGACATAGAATATGATATGCCAAAATCATTCTCATAAAAGTGTAAACCGAATGCTTAGATGATCAACACAAGATATGGATTTATAAACCTATCATGGCATGCTATTTTTCTCAAATTTAAACGTTCAATAAATCTCCCAAGACATTAGTAAAACATATAAAATCATATCAAGACATGTCATGTCTAAACTTTCATCCAAAAACAATTTATTCAATCAAAACTCCAATTCTGAACCGAAATGCATCTTTCCAAGTTAAACCTCATATAACTCAATCAAAACTTCATTCTCATGCCATAAATCAAAGACTAACATGTTAATCTAACACCGAACAAGAGATAAGGCAAGCTCACTTACTAACATTCATGGCCCTTGAGCTCTCAAAACTCAACTCACTCTAAGAACCTCACTCAAGCTACTCGATTTTATCCTCACACTTTGAATGCTTTGCTCTCAAGAACACCAAAGGAAAGCTAGAGAGAGTTGTGTGAAGAAATGAAGAGTGAAGGGAGTATTTATAGGACTTAATGGAGGGTGAGAGGTAAGAAGGGGCGTTGGTCTTGGTTGAAGGGAAGTGTTGTGTGAGTGGTGGAGGTGGGCGATGGAGATGTTAAGTGGATTTTCAGTTGTGTCATGCTATGGTTTAGATGAATAGGGCCCTAAAATTCATGATTAAACCATGGAAAAGAGTTAGAAGAAGACCATAGGTGCAATGGGCTGCATTGGTGCAGAAAGTAAAAAAAAAAAAAAAAAATCAAATGAGAAATACACAACAGAGGCCCACAGTTTTGAATCAAAACTGTCTAGATTTTGATTCCCTTCTTTTCTATTGGGGGAATTAAGACCATCATTTTAAGGCTTTTCTATGAGAGGAAGAGAGGCATGAGTGGCTGCCAAGTGATCATGCTTGAATCAAAAAAGAAAGAGATGAAAATAGGTGATGGTTTAGCTGAGTGGCTCATGTGTGCCTCTCTTTGAGCCAATGGGTTGGCTGCCTTAGGGAGGTAATTGGACAAACAAGAACTTGAATTCTATGAAGTACTTCCAAGGGAAAAAATGACAAGGATGGTGGCACGGGGAGATAAGTAAAATAGATGTAGAAAATTTTTGTAAAGCCAAGGGTACTGAGTTGGAATTCAACTCCACTTATTAGGTGAATAGTTAGGTTTTTAGCTTGATCTTTGGGACTGTTTTTGGCCCCATTTTAGGTCTAATTTTTTAGGATGAAATGATGGTTGAGAGGTGTAAAAAATCCTTTGAAAAAATGTGGAAGAGGCACGGGTTTGGGGCTGGTTTGATGAAGTGTTGCATGGTGATGCACCAAGGGTGCTGATTGGTGGTTTAGTTGGCCGGAATGCTCATTTCGGTCTGAAATACATTTAAATGCCATTTTTGTAAATAACATGAAAACTAAGAGAAAATGGTTATTCTTCCATTTTCTGCTCTAGTTCAGTCTGTCTCCACTCTCTAGTGAGCTGTCCGATTACTTCTTCTTAGTGAGTTTTTTCTTGAGCTGTTTTGGGGTATTGGCAATCTTGAGGAAACACTTTATTTTGCTTGCTTCTAATTTCTAAGGGTACTTTATTTTGGGATTTTTTACTGGAAGTGGATCTGTAGTTACCTCTTGATAATATGGTACTACCTCTTGACAGTACGAAATAGTGAGCTCTCTGATTACCTCTTGATAAGACATCCTTATTCCTTTTTGCAAAGAGAGCTAGCTGTAAATTGCAATTTGTTTTTCCTATTTAAGAGAAACTGTGATTGAATTTAGTTTTTTGTTTTTAGATTTAGGTGAGTGGTTTTCATCCAAATCTTTACTCATTGTTTCGTACTCTTTTTTTTTTTCTAATTGTTGTTTTTATAAAACGTTGTTCTTTGTTCTTTATCTGGAGGAAGTGAAAAATTAACTCAGGGTTCCTAGAGTCAACATAAAAACATAGCTTTCTAGTTTTCAAACATATATATTTTTAAGACTTATATCGAAAATTATTATTGAGTTTTTCATGCATATATATTTTGAAAACTTGTATTGATGTTATTTTGAAATATAATTTTTTTTCTCTTTCTATATATATATAAATATGCCGGTACTGAAATATTTCGTTCCAGTACCTTAACCGAAACAGTTACTGGAATTGAATTCAAAACTTTGATTGACATGCCTTCGGTTCATGTGGCATGGGTTAGGTTAATCATAACCTTCAAGAGTTGTCTAGGCCCGATTTGGATGTTAAGTTGAGTTCTTTATGAATAGTAGTGAGTTGAGATGGTGGAATGAGTTTTGTGAGCCCACTTAAGATGAGTTAGATGTGTTTGGATATTAAGATGAGTTTAGATGTATTTATGGAAAGTTGAAAAAGGTTGTGGGTCCCGCATGTAAAGAGGTATTGAGTTGAAAAGGTTCTAGGTCCCACGTGTAAATAGGTTTTTAGTTGAGATGAGTTTAGTGATTTGAGAGTTGGTGTTTGGATGTTAGACTCGGCTTAAAATTAAACTAACCTAAGTTAACAGGGCCTAAGAGTGATGCAAAACAAGTGCATAAAACAAAATTTTCAGATTTGAAATTATGAAGAAAAGTGTATCAAGAAAACTATGAGAAATAATGATGCTTGAGTTAATATTCATGGGTGAGATGCATAGTGATCTTAACTCAAGTTAAAAACTTAACCAAGGTTGAATTTGGAACCCTATGGGCATGTGGTTGGGACTTTGGTAAGATAGAAACCAATGGTATGGTGTATGTGGGTCTCATTTGGAAGAATGAAATGTAAAACAAGGCTTGGGCTTCAAGTGTTGGGCCTGATTGGGCCAACTATATAATCCTCTATGTGTGGGCTTAGAAGTGAATCTTTTTATGCGCCCCTTGTCCAGATTTATTAGGCCTTTCCTTGGCCTTGAAAGTTCACTAGGTTAGGTCCCAATTTTAGGTCTTTCTTCAATTGGGCCAAATCCTTGAATTTTATTAAGTTGGGCCCAATAACCTTATGCTTACAAGGTTGGGCCTAATATCAAAAGCCTTATAAGTTAGGCGAATAGCCTTGTGTCCGACAAGTGCTTCAGCCTTAGTGTCTCTTCTAAGCCTTTATACACAAAAAAGCTAAACCAATCTCTTGGGCCTTCCTAAATCCATCTAGTATTTAACCCAGATCACTTAGCCCCTTAATGTTTCAAACTTTCAATATGCCATTAGTCATTCCCTTATTGGCCTCTTGGTTTCTTATCCTCAAAAATAAATATTGTATTAAAAATCTTCTAATAATTCTAACTAAACCCAAAGTAAATGGCCCTTTTGCCAACTCAAGCTCTAAAAATATTCTTACTCTCAAATAGCCCAACTACTAATTAACTAGGATTATGGCTACTAAGGTTAAGGCCTAAAGAGCCTTTTTGTGGGGTGTTACACTAACTAGATTTTTAAACGAATTATAAGCTAATGTTGAAATTAACCACACTGTAGCATTCTAATGTCACATAACCAACGTTCAAACGGCGATTGCATTCGAATGGATTTTACTTACTATTCGCACAATTATAATCGAACATTAGAAAATTATGTTTGAACGTGAGTTTTCCATGAAAGTTGAGTCATTCGAACATTAGTCATACATCTGCACATTATTTGAGAGATGGAAAAGAACTATCACAAATTGGGTATCACATTAAAATGATAAATCAAACGGTGGAAATATATTAGTCACAAAAAACCTATTTTGTAACTGTTAAATAGTAAACCGACACAGCATCTATTTGGTGACATAGTTCTTATGTCGGTTGGGTGAGGAGTTTTTTCCGTCACAAAAAAGAGTTTGGTAGGTTTGGATACCAAGACAAGACACAAAATTCTCATCTCATCTCATCTCATCATTACACATTTTTCAAATTCCATACAAAATATAATAAAAAATTCAACTTTTTCAAATCTCAATTCAACTTTTTCAAATTTCAAAACAATAATAATATTAAAAAATAATATTTTAAACTTTCATCTAAAACTAAAAATTCTCATCTCACTCTCCAAACCTACCATAGTGTCGGTTTTGGGTTTTGCATGAAGTTTAGTCTGTCACAAAAGCTATGATCTGTTGTAGTCTTAACGGCCTCTTGCCACAGGCCCACAGCGTATGCATCCTCCCAAGATTACATATATCCACACTATAGGATGTATTAAATTGTTCATAATCCGATTTAGTAAAATCTCAGGACCGGAATAGCTCTCTTTTGAGTCAATTAATTATATTAAATTGGTCAACATTGCCTCCATAATTACATCAGCTTGATATAGGGACATGCTTAGAGTAATATCTTTACGTGACCATATAACTTGTTATAGAAACATGCTAGAAGCAACGCCTTTTGCATGTAGGCACAATTTAATGAGTGGTGGGAGAAAGGGACACAAGCTTGCCAATTTTAACCATTTTCAAGTACTCACAAATAATTAAAATCACGGAAACAATTCATAATTCAAAAATCAATCCTGAATCCAAAACAAGAACCAACACCAAATGATTAGTTACATCCAAAATAAAAGAGCAGATAATGAATAAATAATCCACAGGCTTGTTCATAGGACTCGTACAGTTCTCACTTACTTTGATTGGTAAAATTTATGGGGTAAGTCAATTTCTCTCTTATTTGTTTCTTCTTTTTCTTCCTTGCTCGCAGTCTCTGTTCAGCTTCTACCTCGCCCAATCACTCTCAAATTTCCTCACCTGGCACTCTCTTTCTTTCCTCACCTTTCACTTTCTCTTTTGCTCGCCGGTTTCTTACCATTCACTCGTGCTCTCTTTCTTTCTTCACCGGTTCCCTCACTTTACTTCCACTTTGGCCTTCACTCTTTCACGTGCACATTTTCTCTTTTTATTGTAAGTTACTACTGGTCCCCCCTTTCCCATATGTCTAGGTGGAATATCGGCGCAGTAATTAATGTCGTTATTTCCTCCAAACTTCATGTGCTTCTTTATCCACAATCACATTCCTTGTGTTGATAACTATCTTCAATTTACGAGCAAGTTCCTCAATATTCTTGATCAAGTTGATTTGGATTCCAAGTGAGTATGCTCGATGCCGCCAAGCAAGTGTGCCGAGCAGTATGCTAAGTCATCTTAAGCAAGTATGCTCAGACTCACTACAACAGAAGAGACCTTTTCAGCGTTTTCATCCGTTGGAATTAGTACTCAAAAACGCTGCAAATATTGATTTTCGACGATTCTGGATTTGACGTGTATTGGACTCGAAAGAATCGTCGCAACTGCTCAGACTCGCCCGTTTGTGATCATCACAGGAAAACATTGGTTTTTGCGATGATTTTTACCGTTAGCAAAAAAGTATAAAGTCGCCGCAACTTCCATAACCCAGAACATCTAGTTTTCGCTAAAATTAATATTTTTCGTCGATTAATACAGTCGTAAAAACTCACAAAAAAATGCTGCAAATAATATACTTTCCTCAACGAAGGACTTTATCGTCGCAACTAGTAGATCTGTTCTGTGCTGGAAAACAAAAGCTACAGCATTCATCTGTTCTGGAAAACAAAAGTAGAGGGTTGCTCTGTTCTAGGTTGGCTTACGGCGCCGGCGTTGAATATCAAACAATGAAGCATGGGGGTGGCCTTGCGGCCGTGTGGGGGGCTGACTTTCTGTGGTGATGCGCCGTCGAGGAAGTTGCGCAAGGCTTGTATGAGGAGCTTGAGTGAGATCTGTGAGGGGGAGAGCAGATCGACAGTCAGAGAGAGGGAGAGCTT
The DNA here is from genome assembly GCA_003123785.1 of Pterocarya stenoptera. Lineage (NCBI taxonomy): Eukaryota > Viridiplantae > Streptophyta > Magnoliopsida > Fagales > Juglandaceae > Pterocarya > Pterocarya stenoptera. The sequence continues at coordinate 67,625 of QEOT01009152.1, forward strand.
CAGTGGAGAGGCTAGTGACCATTGAAGGTAGCTACGCTGGTAGCTGGAGGTGGTGCGGCGACTGAGGGCTCGGCGACACTAGGCGCCGAGTCATTAAAAATTTAAAATTGAGTTTTACGACTAAATTAACTTCGCTGGAAAAGATTGTTGTTCTGTTTTGATTATTGCGGCAATCAAAATTTTGTTGGAAAAAGGCTTAGTTTCAGTGATTTTAAAGTTACTAATCGCTGCAAAAGACCACTTTCATAATTGCAGCGATCAACGAACCATTAGAACAAGTTTTTTCATATTCCAGTGATTTTTTTTTCGCCGTAAAAAGTTAAAAATCGCTGCAAAAGACCATTTTAGTATTTGCGGCGAATATAACCATCGCAAAAAGTGAAAAAATCGCTGCAAAAGACCAGTTTCAAAATTTGATGTAAAAATAAAGTGACGATGTCAAAATCTCAGCAATTAAAGGTTATTTACGAGTCCAAGCTCCAACTTCCAACTTGGCTTTTTATAAAAAATAAAACACACCAAATTTTGTAGGAATTATGAATTATAGAATAATTGAATATATTATTACGCACCTATATATATTTTAATTTTTAAAATAATATTTAAGATGAAGACCTATAATTTAACTTATTAATTAATACGTCGGGTATTACACTTGTTAACGTCTTGTTTCGCACGCCTTTGTGTCAGGCTCCAACAACTCAGATCTTCAGAAATAGTCCTACAAAAGATATGGAGGAAGACAACTAGGAGACAAAGGCCTTGGGGCCGAGGAGTCTCCAATGCCAAAATTAGTAAATTCTCTTGGAAGTTTCTAAATAAGTGAAAGAGTCTAAGGATCAGAGAGATTTTCTCATGGTCCACCCCACCAGTGTTCGGCCTGAGCCTGATGACCCCACTGGCCGACAGCTTTCTTATTCACGCCGCTTTCATCTGCCTTTATCGTAGTAGTTCTCTGGGGCCTTAACGACTTTGCTTAACAGGGTCGACGTTCTTCTCATTCTCATTGTGCCGATTTTCTTTATTTTTCTATCTGTCTTCTAGTTGGGCTTTACCCTGTCTGGTTCTGTAACCGTCTTCCTCCATTAGCATTCTGTATTTGATTCCTAGTCAGAAGATAAGGACATTATCATTATTTTGATCTAAAGGGCAGGAGTTAATTTCACTAACCTGGGCCCCCTAGCCTATGTTGTACTGTGCTTGTCATTTTCTACCCTGCTACAGCTTCCCGTGTTGTCAACGTCCTTGTTGTTGATGTCCGTGCTTTTCGTTCCATTATTCGAGCAGTCCATAGACTGGGCCCGCTCTCCGCCGGGGAGAGGTCCAAATGCCTTAGGTTGTCCTGCCTCTTTAGCCCCCGAGGAGGTAATTTCTTCGGGTGGCTATGAGTCGATTTGTTCTTTATTGTAGTGGGAGTCGGGATAAATATTTGGGTGGCCTAAAAGTCGGGCCCACTTTCCTTAGCAGGAGGGTCCTAGTGGCCTCTAACTCAACTCATCCCTGTTACCCCACTGGGAGGTAAGTTTTAGGGCAGTCCGCAACTGGACCCGCTCCCACTCGTTGACACCATGTAGCTCTCTATGTAGTGCTTTTCCTCCATGGAGACTTTGTTTATGTTGGGTAGTCAAAAGGCTAGGCCCACACTCCATTGGCAAGAGGTCGGGATGCCTCAAGTCAAACCCGCCCCTTTGGTTATCCAAGCTGGTAACTTCTTCAGATCGTTGTGGGGGCCTATCTGCTCTTTCTTCATGAAAGGATTCGGGGTAAGTATTCAGGCATCCTAAAGGCCAAACCCACTCTCCTACGCAGGAGGGTCCGAGTGGCATCTGGCTCGACTCGTCTCTGTTACCACACAGGAGGTAAGTTTTGGGGGAATTCGTAACTAGACCCACTCCCACTTGTTGACACCATGTAGCTCTCTGTGCAGTGCTTTTCCTCCTTGGAGACTTTGTTTATGTCGGGTAGTTGAAAGTCTAGGCCTGACAAGGCTCTCCAAATGATGCATTGCCTATTCTTTCCCGGAGGTGCCGTTTGAGATTAGCCGACCGTCCTTCTGCTTCAGCTTTTGGATGTAGCATTCTCTTGCCAAGACTTGGTCGCCTCAAATTTCTCCCACTCCTTAGGGAGTTGGGGACTTCATCTTGAGGTGGCTGGTTGACGTGACAGCCCGCAAGCTGTTAAGGTTTGGCCTTCCAATGATGGCATTGTACGACGACGGGGTCCTCACCACCAGGAAGTCGACCATGACAGAGGCTATGCAGGGGTTACTGCCTGCGAGGACTGACAGCATGATGGTTCCCACAAGCTGAACCAGACCCTCAGAGAAGCCTTTCAATGGCGTGGGGGTTGAGTGCAGTCGAGCATCATCTATTTCCATTCTGGTGAAGGCCTCCTAGAACTCTTGTTGTCAATGAGGACTCTGGGGGTAGTGAAGTTGGCAACCAGCATAGTCACCACTAGCATGTCATTGTGGTGTTACAGGACCCCTCTCTCGTCGGCCTCCATGAAGGAGATGACAGTGGTAGGCTCACCCCTTCGATGCATGGTGGGATGGTACTAGACCGAGTACACCTCATGGTATCGGGCTTGCCTGGTGTGTGCTTTTCTACTTAATGAGCAAACACCCTCACCTGCAAATTCTCCCACTATAGTTTGGATTTCTCTGAGTGGAGCCCTTCGATGGTGGCGAGCGAGGACAATCTTGCGGTGGCCCCCGCGTTGGTGGTCGCCGCCAGGGGCTGCCTTCCCTTCTGCCCAGGTTGACTCGGCCATGCTCCTTTCTCTCAACCTTCCCCTTCTTTCCTTCTCCAGTCTCTAGGCCGGGGGATAGCGCTGCCTTGTCTACTCGGCATGCTCCCTTCTTCCTTGCTAGGAGAAGCAATCCTCGGTGTTATCCCCGATCATCCTCATGGATGGTGAATGTAGGCCGGTCGAACTAAGGTCCTGGTCCACTTGTCAGGGCTTCCTCCCTCCTCCTATCTTGGGAACTCTTATCAAGCTTCTCATGGGTCTTAGCTACGTAAGGGCCCGAAGAGTGTCATCGACATTGATAAAGTTGTCAACCTGATTCATGAACTCCCGTAGAGTCATAGGAGTTCTCCTTGCCAGCTCAGCCATAAATTGGGATCACGGCCAAACCCCTCCCAGAAGCGCCACCAAGGTTATCTTCTCGTCTTAGTTATCAATGATCATGCACTTCTTGTTGAACTGGGTCAGGTAGGACTTTAGGCTCTCGTCCTGAACTGTGCCAAGAACAGTCTGGCTAGCTCACTAAAACTGTCCACAGACATAGGCGCCAGAGACCCGAACCATACTCGTGCCAACCCCTTCAGGGTCAGAGGGAATGCTCTGCATGCCACCTCGCCCAAGAAGCCATGCAGCGTCATATGAGCCCCAAAAGTTTCCAGGTGCTCAAGAGGGTCCCTTCCTCAGTTGTACATTTCCATGGTCGGGACCCTGGATTTTGGTGATAAGGACACAACCATAACCTCCTCCGTGTAGGGTAGACCAGTGCTCGTGAGCAGCTAGTCCACTAAAGACGATATACCCACATTCCTCACAATCTCCTCATATTTTCCTTTTAGGCTACGAAGCTTTTCCTGCATGTTCTTTTGCTCCTCCTCTCTATTTGGTCTAGCCTGTGTGTTCCGGGACCCCATGTGATCACTGTCACTGGACTCTGCTTCCTCATCCTACACCTGTTGAGGTTTTTTGAGTTCTTCATTTTCCTTGCTAAGCGTTTGCACCTCATCGGTCAACTTCGTTGCCCATTCCTCCATGTTTTTCAGTCTTGCTTCCACTGCTTCCTCCATGTCTCTTCTGAGTTATCCGGAATGGGTTGTCGCAAGCATGTGAAATACATTTAAGATCAATAACGATCCCACAAAAGGCGTCACTATTAATGTCGTGTTTCTCACGCCTTTGGGCTAGGCTCCAACAACTCAGATCATCAGAATGGGCCTGCAAAAGATATGAAGAAAGACAACTAGAAAAGGGTGGTCTTGAGACCGGAGAATCTCCAATGCTAAAGTTAGTAAATTCTCTTAGAAGTTTTTAAAAAAGTGAAAGAGTCTAGGGATTAAAAATATTTTCTCATACTTGGGACTTGCTATTTATACCATAAGTCTGGGAGGATAGATCTTGTCTGCCCCCATTGAGTCTATGTCCTTCATATTATTCCCTTTGTCAGAGTTCTTTAATGAGACGTGGCTCTACGATGTGATTAATGTGGCGTGTAGCTCGGGTAGTGGTGCCATTAATGCGGCGTGATTTTTCAATTTTCCTATCCCAGCTAGTATCCTTGGTGGTCGGTTGATGCCCCTCTTGTCAGAGGATCAAGAGTTTTCCGTACATTATGCCCACTACACGGGCAAGCAGTCAATAGTTGGACACTACTCGAGGGGTTTCCAGATCAATGAGTTGCATCCCCTGCAGCACGCTCCCTCATGCGGGTTGCATCCAAAGGAGCCTACCCATGGGCCGGGTTGGAGACTTTACTCATTTTGGGCTGGGCCTTCGGTTCCAATTCCTTTAGTTGTTGTTCTCGTGCCCGCTGGGTTTGAGGGCCGAAAAATCCCCTTACAACACTTTTAGCTAGTTAAATGCTTGAGGATCTAGGGTACAAGTAAGTTAGATTTAAGTAGTTAAAGATCTAGGTAAGTATATGATTAGCTTAGAAGGCCACGGTAGCCTTATAAACTAAAGTTCTAGATTTAAATTGATTATGCACTTGAGTAAATTCTAATGAAACGACATGTTTATATGTATATGCACCCATTGACATACTTGTGATTAAATTGCTTACGGTGTTTATTTATATAAAGGCTTGAGGTAAGTAACTATAATCATTCCCTTCTTATTACTTTTTTTGTGAAAAGAATGTAATTTGCTAGGCGAGAAATCACTGTACTAATAGTTAGAATGTGAGAATGAAGAGCTGAAGAAGCTGGTAGTTATGGAAAAGGACAGCTAGTAGTACAAAGGCGAAGAATGGTCAAGGACAAGAACAATATGGAAGAAAGGACTCTTGGTAATAATGAGGAGATGTCATACACAGAGACAAATATTACAACTCTACAGGCCATATCGTCTGAACTCAGATGTATGATTCAGTGCCACGTGTGTAACAACCCGATCCTAAGATTAGGCTATAAGATAAGTTTTATGTATTTTTCATATAACTATAAATAAATCATTTAGTTATTATTATTATTATTATTATTATTATTATTATTCTATTAGATTTTACATTCATTAATTTTAATAGAATTATTATCATATTGGTATTGGTATTTTATTTGTATGACCCTTCAGATTTTGCAATAGCCACTAGAGTTCTTTTTGTTTCTTTAAGCCTTGTTTCTTCCTATCTCCAACCATAAGCCTCATCCTCATCTCCTGATTGTAAGTCCAATGATTATCTCAACCAGCAAAGTCGCTTGGATTTAGAGATGAGTTGAGATGGTTTGTGAATAGTAGAACAAAATATTTTTAGAATATTATTATTGTTTTGGGATTTGAAAATTTTGAATTGTTTATTATATTTTGTGTCAAAATTTGAGAAAGTTATTCTGAGATTTGAAAAAGTTGAATTGTTTATTATATTTTGTGTGAGAATTTGAGAAAGTTGTAATGATGAAGATGAGATGAATTGAAATGAGTTGAGGTGGTTTGTGAATTCAAACGAGGAAATCTCATCTTCATTCTTATCTCCTAATTGATCATCCTAATGGGAAACCAACTCAGAAATCCTATTCTCAATCCTCCCTTTTCCCTCTATAAAATCCCATGAAGCTTCTGTATTAAATACAACACAAAACAACAAACCTTCCCCATGCACGCCTCAGCCCATCTCTATCGTGTGCTTCCTCTCTCGGTAAGCTTTTCTCCATCACCACACTCTTGATGTTCTCAGTTTTCTTCATTCCTCCAGAAAAGGCCTTGTTTCTCATAAAAGAAATAAAGCTGGCCTTAAAGGCCAGTTAGCCCTATCAATTGTACCTGTAGGTAGGTTGTAGTATTTACAAATATTGCCATCAAAAGTTGTCGTGTAACCTCCTGTAAACAGTTCTTCTATATACAGTCGTTAGATACAACCGGCGTGCAATCGTCCATGCCATGTCAGATTTAAAATGAATTGTTTACTCTTTCTCTAAACGCACATGTTCTCTCTCATCAGTGCTCTCTCTCTCTTATCAACTCTCTCTATCTCTTGCTCCTCAGGTCGTCTCTTTCTCCCATTAGCTCCCTCTCATCAGTTCAGTCTTCCTCTCTCATCAACTCTCTCTCTTTCTCATCAGCTCAGTCTTTCCCTCTCATCAGCTCTCTCTCATCAGCTCGGTCTCTCTCTCTCATCAGCTTAGTCTCTTTCTCATCAAGTGTCTCCACGTCAACCCCGCTTGCACGCCGTTTGCATTAGGCGCTTGCAACAAGCATTTTTGCCTGTAAAAGCCTTAGACTTTTTATGTTGCGTCAAAATTACACCTACTATAATTCTACAATTACTTTTATGCCCTTTAAATCATTGTTGCGTAACATCCAGTAAGCACCTTGAATAATCATGGTCAAATTATAACTCTGCCCTTAAGTGTCTATGTCAGATTTGTGTCTTAACTTGTTTGATATGTGGGCTGTCTTCTCTCATGGGCCTTGGGCCTTCCTATTTCCTGAGAGGGCTGATTTCATAGACTATTGTATTGTTTTAATTGGGCTTGGACTATTTGATTATTTTATTTATAGTCGGGTTGGGCTTAATATTTTAAGTTGAGTTTAATTTTATTAAATAAATATATTAGTCATAGACTCATTTTTCTAAGAAATTGTTTAAAGAATTTGAAATATATTTTAAAGTATACTATTTAGCCTAGTATTTTAGTTAATATTTCCTTTATCTCTATTTAGTAGGATTTTAATAAAATTATTATATTATACTTTAAAAAAAATTACGGAATATGTTATGAGTTTTGAATAATATTATTATGTATTAATCTAAGTGTAATTAACTATGATTAAGTCTATTTTATTTATCAAATATTTTCCCAAATTATTTTAGATACAAAAATACATATATATAGTTAATGATATTTGATCTTTATTCTTAAACGCTTATTAGTAGTTAAATTCCAGCGGGTTGATCTTTATTCTTAAACGCTTTTAAGTTCAATGTCTATCATATGAAGAGAATTTCTACTACTTATTGCAATAGATTTGATATAATTATGCTATTAAAGTTGTGGATTAAAAATAAAGAAATATGTCAAGAATATTTAATTAAATGATATTAATATTTATTAGATTTCTTATAAGATTGAATAATTGTGTTAAGAAAGGAAACCTATTTTAAGAATTGAGGTTTTTATGACTTATTTAAAATAGTCCAAGTATTCTACTAAATTATAATATGCTATTAGTATTTAAGTAATTTAAAATATCAAGATTTATTGATTATGGTGTTAAACAAAAGATTTATTTGACTATCTTCTATATATGAATTTAATTAAGTAGGATATTTGTACATGTTGTTCCTAGACAGATTTAGGGATAGTTAATACTGTGTATAAGTGACGAGCTAGGAAGTGAGATTCAAGAAGAAGCACAGCAAGGTAAATAATTTGATCACAAATTAGGATCATCACAGCTCAACTTATATGGATTATTATTAGTGTCAATTCTTTTATAGCAATTTTTTATGTACCACTCATGTCATATGCAAACATGTCATCCAACATAGCATACGATCATGTCATTCTGTATCATGTTCAGATTAAAAAATTATAATTATGTATGTATTATGTCATGCATCTCATGTGCATAAAACACATAAGCTATCTTAAGTTCAAGTGCAAGACAAGATAAGATCAGTTAATCAGATTGACATTTAGATGCATGGTACCAATGTAGTTTAGATCAGGGTGGATGTGCAAGTCATGAACTCAAGCGTGGTTCACCATAGTATGCCAAAATACTATCAGCGGCTCCCATCGCGACAGCGGGAAGTGGAGACTGTGCACAACCTCGCACACAGAGTTAAGTGTGTTGGCCAGTCAAACCAGTCAGTTAATTCAGATAAATTAATCATGTATAGCATAAACATCAGTATGAACAGTCATGAAATTAAGCTCTTAGCATAAAACTTTTATGAAAACCTTATGTTATTATGTTTACGTTGTGATGGATTTATTGTTGAGTCTTCGACTCATTTTAGTTTATTTTATTTTTTTTTAATCACCCAGGTGAGGATGATGAACACGAGCAGGCAGACCAGGATTACAAGGAGCAGTTGAATTAGTTTCAGACCTTCTAGAATAAAATTGATTTTATGACATAAATTTTATTCAATTTATTCATTTAATATTTTGGAAGACATTTTATTAGACAGTTTTTCTACAAAATAAATTATAAATTCATTTATTAAATATGAGATCTCTTGCTGAGTTTATTTTATGAAAAATACGTGACACACCTAGCCTACAGGAAAGGGGTGTTACAATGTAAGAGACCCTTATTTAGAGAAAAACTATGGATTGGACTAAAGGCAAGCAATAGGAATGTGCGTACCTTATCCCATCAATCTATCTCTATCATCCTGCAGATAGACGATTGAGATCAAATGGCTCATATTCAAGCATAGCTGGAGTCAACAAAACATTAGCACACCTAACTATCCTGCCTAAAAAATACACTAGACAAGGGACAAATTCTCACTTTTGAGATCGTAAAGTGATGGATCTTCTTTGAAGTCAGAGACTTCAAAGAAAGCTAGTAACTGCAAAGGAAGGGCAGGAGGAGCAGCGCCAGTGCCACCATAGTATTTTAAATATTGTTCAGGTTAGTTAGTTTTAAGATCACTGGGAATGTGAGATGAGTGTTGGTGGGTATGATTGTAAGGATAGGCTTTGTATATTCTGTATCTCTTTTCCTCCTTTTCTACATGAAAAGTAATATAAATCTTCTTCATTATGTTTATGGATTATGACTACATTGCAATTTTGAGATTATGAGTTTGAATGATGTGGATTGATGATAACTGTGAGTTATGGGAGCGTGTGTCTTACCATGTGTTGATCATCATGGACAGCTATAGAAGGGTAAAGGGAGTCCTTGTGATGATCGAGGTGGAATGTTTTAGTATTGGCCTCACTCTATAAAGGGGTAAAGAGATTCCACAGGCGTATCATGTGTGTTATCTTCGAGTCAGTTGACCAGGTAGAGTGATTCCCTTGGTTGATCATATATGTTGTCTTTGGGGCGAGGAATAGGTTGAGTGATTCCTTGTGTCGGATAGTTTGAAACTAGTGAATCAGCATGCATGGTGACTAGATAGAGAGAGTCCTCGCAAGCAGTGTAACGGGTCCGATTCAGTCTAGTTTTGGACTTATTTTAAAATCAAACCAGTATACACCGGTTTTAAGAATTGAAGAATCAAATACCAAATCGATTTCCAGAACTTTTGATTTTCTCAGTTTCGGTTCGGTTTGGTCCGGTTTTACCAGTTTTTCCAGTGTAATTTAATGATGAAAACCTCACAAAGTTTTCTAGATCAGAGAAAGATACTAGTATAATATTGAATTTAACTATAGTTTATATAAGTTAGACTATACACCTTTTATATGAGTACATATGATCAAATGTATAGAAATCTATTTATCAAAAAGAATATATATTGTAATTCATTATGCCATAAAATGTATTTATCCTTGATATATATAATATATATATCAAAAGTATGTTTATATTAATAACTTAATATTAATGTTCATGTTTAAGATTAATTTTATGTTATATTAATTTTGAAGTTTTATGTTCTAAAATAAAAATTTATAGGCTATATCAAATGTTATAACTTATGTTAATATTTATAAAACTAATTTTCTGTTATATCAAATATTATATTAATTTTATGTTATTAGATTATTAGACATGAATAATAAGATTTTAAAATTGGATGTCATATTAATTAAAAATTTAGCATATAATATATATAATATAATATAATATTAAAAATTATATATAATATTAAAAACCATATAAAAATAAAAAAAAATTATATATATATGAACTGGTCTGTTTCAGTCGAGTCTAATGCTATAAAAAGCAAAATCCGAATTGGGCCGGTTTTATAAAATTGGAATCGGTACCGGATCAAACCGGTTTTACATTGAACCAAACACACCGGTTCGATCCAGTTCACTAATTTTCTGATTTTGTTTTTTCAGTCCTAGCCCCCGCATCAAACGGTGGCTTTAATGAAAGGGTTCAAGGTGGTTTCTAGCCTCAATGGCAACTGCGTATACTTGAGATTTTCTTAGAGGGCGACTCCTCAACATGCTTATATACTTGTGTTTTATTCAAAGGGTGATTCCTATCCATAATTATGAAGACATATGTTTCTACTCAAAGGGTGAGTACTTACCAAGCACGAATTTGCGTTCACAAATAATTCACATGAAATAGTGCATACATCTTCACATGCATTGTCTTTCATGAGCAGTATTGTCATAGTTGTTTAACTTACATATAATTTCTTTCATCGAAACCGTAGGTCTTGATGTAAACATAGTTCGGGAGGAGATTCCCAAAGAGGAAGGACTGAACGTGCCCGAGTGTTAGAGACGATCGAAGGCTTGTCTAGTGAGAATGTACTATTTACTCTAGCGATAAATTGTGCTAAGTAAGTCATACTTGGATGAGAGTGATGAGCAATTGGTGTTTTATAATACTATTTGGGAAGTGACAATGACTTGCGGATATTATTATTATTAATGATGGACCTTTTATTAGTTTAGACCTCTACTACAATTAGCATAAGTCTCTAACTAAGCCTTTACTTATTCTGTTGTGATATACTCATATGTTTTATTTACACATGCATTACTTGTGAAAAAGAAATTGCATGCCTATTTCTGACCTAAATCCGGAGTGTTGCCGACTGGCCAACATCCTTGGTACCATAGATTCTCGCCAAACTCTTTACCGAGGAACAAGGCACCACACGTAGTGTCAAAACTTGTTATAGCATTGAGTGTTATTAATGTTTCAACATCCCCGTGTGGATTCTCTTCCTAAGTTGCCTCCTTATCTTCAACCTCTAGAGCATATTATGCTAACTTTAGCAAGGTCAATGGTGATTTCCATGCTCCTTGTCTCTACCATGACCACGAGTGGGGCTGGATTTGCCATGCCCCTGCCTTTAACATGACCACGGTTGGGGCTAGGTTTGCCTCAATCATTGAGGGTAAGTTTTGACTCTTATGCTTGTTCTAATACATAGAATTATCATTCTTTTGAATCCTTTACTCATGCAAAAAACCTATCAACTCCTCAATTGTAAGCTTTTCCAAGTCTTTAAACTCTTTTTTAGCTACAACTACATGCTTGAATTTAAAATACTAGAGGGACCGAAGGGAAGCAAGGAATGGGAACTGGAGTAGTCTTTGGACTCTTTGACCTCATTCACCTTTTATACTACTACAAAACACTCCCAATAGTAGACTGGAGATGATTGCTTATGCCTCAACTCATGACATGATTCCCCAACTTGATTCAAGCTGTTAACATTTGATTCCTAGTTTCTTAATTCGTTGATATTTGCAAATATTGTAAGATCGAGGAAGGTCATATTATTGATGCATACATGTGGTAACAATCTCAGAATGTGAAATCACCACTTGTTTCAAAAGGTTAAGCTAATGGGAAGAGGTAGATTTTATTATTTATTTTATATCTTAACACTCCCTCTTATTTGTGGGCTAGACTTTTTCTTAATGAGTAGGCCCAACAAGTGGAATATTTAAATGGGGTAGAGTGTAGAGTCAGGGTTCGATTTCAGAATTTCTACTCTAATACCATGTGAAATCATTACTTGTCTAAAAAGTTTAAGCTGATGGGAAGAAGTAGATTTTATTATTTATTTTCTATTTTAACACAGAACTAGAGCACGCTATCACAACTAAAATTAGAATATAGTTACTATTGAGTGGGCAAAATTTGAATCTAGCTTCCATCCATTGAGAACAACTGAATTTTAGGACGACTGCTCCCTTCTAGACAGAGATCATCACATTAGTTCTTTGCAAGAGCACCTGAAGCTTTGAAGGCCAATATTCTTCACAACTAAAGTTATGGTACTTTCTTTTAGAAAGGTGCATGTGCATTTTATAATTGGGGATACCTTCTATGGTAAAACAGGAAGCAAGCCGAATCTTTTACCTTCTATATTTCTAAAATTTGTATTTGGACTCAAAGATATAATGGGAGAAAGATAGAGATGTATAATGGATCACATATCATTCATTGTCATCTGTTTTATTTTTTAGGACAGTATTTAAATGCTCATTAAATATTTCAGATTATCTGTCTCTCTCGCACTCTACGAAATAATCCAAGTCATTAGCATAAAGTATCTTCACATGCATATAAATGTTCAAAGAAATTTTCATACGTCTTCAACTTACTGGATGGCTAACAAACAAGACACAAAATAATTTAATTTATTTGATTCCTAAATCTACTAGCTAGAAAGATAGATTCAAACTTTCAGAGAAATCTCCCCCGTCTGCACTCTGGAGGAAGACCCTGAGGGAAGCGTTTTAAATCAGTGCAATAGTTGTAGATCATGAAGTATTTCTGAACCCATCTCAGACGTCTTCGGCCATGGGCATCAAGCTCGTTGGCTAGCAACCTTGCATGGGATAGGGAAGTGGTGGACTTGAAGGATGTAACTTTGAAGTTCCGGTAGTATGCTGTGAAGGGTGACTTGGACCAATCAGCTTTCACCAATCCACCTCTTGTGGCCCAGTCGTCGGCGTTCCAAAGACTAGAATAAATCTTCATTGGTTGGCTCTTTGGGAATGGAACGCCAATCGACTCAGCATTCTTGAATACTCTTATAGGAATGTTATCAACCAAGAATCTGGGATCCAAAAAAAAAAATTGTGTTGGGAATTTTTTAAGTGTACTTGAAGTTATAACAAACAAAGAAAATTCAAGGATAACCAAAGATCATAGAACTGTATCCAAGTTTACTAGGTTTGTTGTTGTTGGCAAATAGTAGAAATTAAAGTTGGTGTTTCTCTTACATTATATGTTGGGCTTTCCAGATGATAGAGTAAGTGTGAAAATTTCTTGTGGGGTCGAACCAGAGATAGAACTGCTGCTCCCTGTTTCCCTTGCCCTGAGTGAACACGTTGGTATGTACAATATAAGGGTCACCACTAACATTTCCCAAGAATTCGAAGTCGATTTCATCGTGAGTTGGCCCCTGAGAGGACAACTGCAATAGAAAATAAGAGTAAAAGCATGTGAAATAAGAGAGCTGTGTTTGAATTTTTTAGCGTGTTTCTGGAAAGAATGACACGAAAATGACTTAAACCAAGCTATGCATAGGGTGTAAAGGGGTTGGGGTGGAACTATGCCAGTAAAACCATTGCGAGTGGAGAGAATGAACGAAGATGGATGCAAGCCCTCGAAAGCTGATTATGTACCTTCAACTTTCGCTTTTCAAGAGGCACATGCATGAAAAAATGAAAGAGTTTGAAGACATACATAGTATGCAGTGACAGTGCCAGCAGAGTTGCCGGCAACAAGTTTTAGCTGCATATCGATCCTTCCAAAAAGGTATTCATTCTTAGACTGGAAGCCAGAGCCAGAGACTCTGTCTAGAGACAGAGACAGAAGCTGTCCTCCTTTGAATATTCTGGCACGGTTGCCTCCCCATGTTATATCAAAGTCTTGGTAGAAGTTACCAGCACAGGTTGCAACTAATAAACAACTGAAAACTACACCAACCAATGCAAAACCAGAGAACCCCATTTTTAGAGAGAGAGGGAGAGGGAGAGAGAGAGAGAGAGAGTTGGTGATAGTTATAAGAGAAAGGTTTTAGGGACAACTATATATATATAGGAAGGAGGAAATGGCTGTAGAGATGAGAAGAAAGGGAGATCAGCTAGGTTAAGGAAGGGTGGGGGACGCGTGAGCATCAATAACTGGAGGAGCCAAAGCTGGTGCCAGCTGAGCAGACCATGAAAGCAGGAAGCTTTTGCTTGGGCATTGATGTTTTGATTGATTATTTATTTATTTGTTTAGTTTTACAGAGAATGCTATGTGTTACAATCATGGTGCTCTGTAGGGCCCTCTTTGCTGTGATTTAAAATAGGTGGTGGATGACAACGAGTATGGTATGGGAGAACAATGTTTGCAAGTTCTGTTTAGGACCACGACTGAGGAATTTGAATTTCCCCATCGAGAAGAATGTAATATTGTACTTGAATATATTTCTAAGATACCAACTCTTGTGCCTTAGTTTGTTATTTTAGAAGAGTGAGTACGTATTATAATCTACTATACATTTAAATGTCTGCAAAAGGACAACATCGGCAATAGTGAAGACCAGACCAATCACAAAAAGAAATAGTGTACAATTGGAGCTCCAAATACATTATTTTGGTTTATGATGTCATGTTTGATATGAGAACATTCCAAAATGTATCCGGTCATAAATGTAAGTTTTTATGATAAATGAATGATGATAATTTTCCTTAAAAAAAATGTCTGCAAAAGGCCAAAAATTTTATCACTTTTTTTTTTTTTTTGGCTTTTTGTTATGAATTTTATTATCTTCAATCATGCACATTACTTAATCATTGTAATATATTTTGAGTTATTTTTTATTTAAATGATTGGTTTATATAAAAACCATTTGAGCCACATCAGCCAATTGTGATTAAAAATGATAAAATTGATAACGTTATTTTATGAAAATAAAATCTTTTGTCATTTTAAAACACCATGCACAGATGTTTTAAGGAAAATGTCAAAACATTAAGCATGAAAATGTCTTCATTAAGTTAGGTGGGGCTTTACTATTACCACCACATGATGAAAGTATTCTAGCATTTAGAAACACAACATCCAAGAACAATGAAACCAAATGGTTTCAATTCTAGTACGTGAGATGAGACATTGCATTAATGTAAGATTGTAATAAGCAAACAGAATTTGTCGATTTTGGAAATAAGGGGAATTTGTAATTAGGGTGGCAATATCTTGATTTGTTTGAGAATAATCAGCACATTAGCAATTTTTATTTAAGGAATCTGCCTAAGTTCATGAATAAGCATGTTTGTTTAATTATTTTCAATCGAAATACAAAAAAAGGAAGAAAAGGTAGTGTTAATTAATTGAATATCTTAAATTATTGTTGGGAGAATAAATATTTGGTCTGGACTGTGATTGTCAAACCGCTGGATGCCATTGAATCTTAATAACAGTAATATTTGATTAGCTACAAGAGATCTAATATTAAATGGCTTTGATTCTTCACAGATTATAGAAGCCATCAGAAGTGATAGTATCCGTGATTCTCTCTCTCTCTCTCTCTCTCTCTCTCTCTCTCTCTCTCTCTCTCTCTCTCTCTGTGCATGGAAGAAATATATATACAAAGGAGAAAGTAGAAGAGTTATATAATAATAGTAGTTGGAATAATAATGATAGCAACAATACCAATTAATTTAAACAAAACCTATACATATACATAATTAGTTGGTATTAAACAAGACCTAAGTGGGTACTGAGGAGGCTAAAGATCCTGAAAATATTATTATTATTATTATAAATTAAAAGGGTAAGAAGGGGTAATCGGACGAGACTTTCTTACAAGGTCTCGTTTGGATAATGAAATAATCTGAAATGATTTTAGATGAAAGTTAAAACTTGAAAATTGAATAAAATATTGTTAGAATATTATTTTTTAATATTATTATTATTTTAAAATTTGAAAAAATTGAATTATTTATTATATTTTGTGTAGAAGTTTAGAAAAATTGTAATGATGAGATGAGATGAAATCTTTTCTATAACCAAATAGAGCTTAGTCGTGATTATAGTTAGAGACGAAGCAAGTTTTGGAAGCTATATGCAGTTAAACTTTTTTCAATATCACCACTAGCAAATAGCATTTTGTATTAATGAAAGAACGAAAAAAATATAAATGCTAAAGAATAACTAAATTTTTCAAGATTAATAAGTAAAAGTAGGTCATTTTACACTAAAAATGATTTTAAAATCCAAATACCTGTACACATTCTGAAAATAATAATAAATACTGGAAAATCTATATACAGAATTTAGATAAAGTCTAGCAGGTTTGGAAGTCGAGAATTCTCAAAAATTCTCATCTCATCTCAACTCATTATTATACTTTTTTTAAAATTTTCATATAAAATATAATAAACAATTCAACTTTTTCAAATCTCAATACACATTTTTCAAATCACAATTCAATTTTTTCAAATCTCAAAACTAAAAAATAATATTTTAAACTCTAAAACAAAACATAAAATTCTCATCTCACCCCCAAACCTACCAGAGAAACTTTATAAAAAAAAATTGCATCCTTTTCTCAAGAGTTCCTTAAAATCAAAAGTTTTTTTTAAAAAAAAAATGGATAGAATTTTTATTCATCATATGCAAATCCAATCGGTCATTACAGAATTTTTCACTCAAAACTGAATTCAAAATCTATACATGACCTTCCTCTATCCATACTTTATCTTCTAGACTTGAAAGAGCTAACTTTGCCAATTTATGTGCCACGCTATTGGCCTCCCTATATGTAAACCAAACACTCCAGCTTGGTCTTGCCATGAGCACGCTTCTCGTATATATCAAAAATCACATTTCCATAATCTGTAGCTATATCTTCCATACTGTGTGTATCCTTCACAACTCTCTGAGAGTCACCTTCTAGCATCACCCTTGTCAGCCCCAGCCCTATACGAAAATCCATAGATTTTCTCAAAGCTAGTGCCTCGGCAATTACAAGTTTGATTGCATGATTTAAATTTAGACACAAAGCAACAAAAATCTCTCCTGCATTATCTCTGATTATCACTCCAATCCTAGCTTTCTTTGACTAATTATCCACTGCAGCATTCCAGTTGGCCTTGCATAATAATCCAGTTCATTTTTTCTAGTTTCTTAAGGGTCTCTCTATTCTTCTTGATTGCATGCTCTCTTGTTGGTAATTATGGGTTGCAATAAACTCCTGCAGACATTGTTGTGAAAAACGATGACAATAATGTAAAACAAACACACACAAGAAGCAATTACACACGACACAATGATTTACGTGGTTCGGCAAATTGCCTACGTCCACGGGAGCTGAAGAGGATTTGTATTACTTGAGGAATCACAAATACAATGGTTGGACGACTACTGTTCATGCACAATACGGCTACAAGTCAGAAAAATAACATTTTTTATATGTAATGCGGTGGAAACCCTAATAATTTCAGAATTAGCAATGTTCGCTTGAGCGGCGCGTCGAGCAAACCTGTTTCCCACAATAGCTCAAGCTATGAGTCGAGCAGATCTTTGAGCGGACCACTCTGCCTGACTTTACTCGAGTAGTTAGAGACTCCGCTCGAGCGGTGGACCAGTTTCCACAATACTCAACAATTCTCCCACTTGAAGACTGGTACACCCATAGTGTCACCCTCTACCTCAAACATGATATCCTCCACCTCTACAACTCAATGCCCTGTCTTCATGCTAGAAGACCAACTGAAGTTGCGCACAACTTCAGTTTCTCAAGTGTAACACCCTTTGTCAACATATCAGCAGGGTTCTTACTTTCACAAATTTTCTCAGCAACTGTCCGTCATCCAATAATGACCGTATAAAATGATACTTGATCTGAATGTGCTTTGTCCTGGAATGAAATGCTGGGTTCTTGGTAAGGAATATGACATTCTGACTGTCACTGTAGAGAGTGCCCTTCTGATTCTTTTTACCCAATTCCTCCAAGAAGCCCTATAGCCAAATTATCTCCTTTGCAGCTTCTGAAACTACAATGTACTCAGCTTCTGTCGTAGACAAAGAAACTGTTTTCTGTAGATTAGAACCCCATGAAACTGCAGTACCACCCAGGGTGTAAACAAACCCTGTAGTACTCTTTCTTCTATCAACATCTCCAACTAGATCAGCATCAACATACCCCTGCACCTCTAAGCCCTCTCCTGAGAAACACAAGCACGTTTCTAAGGAGCCCTTTAAATACCTCAAAATCCACTTCACTGCTTCCCAATGTTATCTTCTTGGGTTACTCATGTATCTACTTACAACTCCCACTGCATGAGTAATATCTGATCTAGTACAAACCATAGCATACATAAGTGAACCAATAGCTGAGGCATAAGGAACCTTACTCATGTAGTCTTGTTCCTCTTCTGACTTTGGTGACTGATCCTTGCTGAGTCTAAAGTGACTGCCCAAGGGTGTGCCAACTGGTTTGGCCTTGTCCATATTGAACCTGCTGAGTACCTTTTTCACATACTCAGCCTAAGAGAGTCTCAACGTGCCTCTGACTCTATCTCTAACAATTCTCATGCCAAGGATTTGCTTTGCAGCTCCCAAATCCTTCATTGCAAAGTGCTCTGACATCTGCTTCTTCAGATTGTTGATCTCATCAATACTAGCCCCTGCAATAAACATGTCATTCCCATACAACAACAAGATAATATAAGAATTATCAAACTGCCTGACATAGCAGCAGTGATCTACCTGACATCTGATGTACCCTGCACTGCACATAAAACTATCAAACTTCTTGTACCACTGTTTAGGAGCTTGCTTCAGACCATACAAGCTCTTCTTCAGTCTGCAAACTGAATCTTCATTTCCCTGTACTATAAACCTCTCAGGTTGGTGCATGTAGATGTCTTCTTCAAGGTCTCCATGAAGAAAAGTTGTCTTCACATCTAGCTGCTCAAGAAATAAATCTTCAGTAGCAACCATAGCCAACACTAACCTGATGTTTGTGATCTTCACCACAGGAGAAAAAATCTCAGAGTAATCAATACCCTGCTTCTACTGAAAGCTTTTTACAACAAGTCTAGCCTTGTACCTCTTATTGCCATCATGCTCAATCTTTACCCTGTACATCCACTTGTTGTGCAATGCCTTATTCCCTGATGGAAGTTTTGTCAACTCCCATGTCTGATTCCCTAACAAAGAATCCATCTCATCTTTCATGGCCAGCTCCCACTTGCTAGAATGTTCATCTTGCGAAGTTTCCTGGTAGCTCTGCGGTTCTACACCATCTGTCAATAGAATATAATTCAAAGTAGGTGAGAAACGCTGTGGAGGACGAATAGTCCTAACTGACCTGCAAACTACAGCTGTAGGAGTGGACGACCCTGGATCTAACTGCGGAATAATAGGAGTAGGTGTGCTGGACCCACTCTCCCCGTCACTCACATCTCTCCACTACACTGTGACCTCTGGTAGGTCATCCAATCTCACAAAATCAGACTCCTGAAGAACTTCTTCAGCAACTCTACTAGTCTTGTTCTTGTACACAATCTTCTCATTGAAAATCACATTCCTGCTTCTTATAATCTTCCAACTCTGATCATCCCATAAACGATAGCCAAATGCCTCGTCTCCATAGCCAATGAAATAACATTTCCTTGACTTAGCCTCAAGTTTACTACGAGTATCAGAATCAATAAGAACATAAGAAAGACAGCCAAAAGTTTTGAGGTGAGAAAATTTGACCTCTTTTCCGCTCCAAGCCTCCTCAGACAATCCACAATCCAACGGCACTTACGGCCCTCTGTGTATCAAGTAGACCGCAGTGCTGACTGCATCTGCCCAAAAAGTAGGTGGTAACCCAGCGTGTAGCCTCATGCTTCTAGCACACTCATTAATGGTTATGTTCATGCGTTCAGCAATTCCATTTTGCTATAGTGTCCCAGGAATGGTCTTATTCATTCTGATACCCTGAGTCGCACAGTATTCCTTGAACCCACCATCAATGTAATCACCACCATTATCAGACCTCAAGTATTTCAGCTTTAAGTCTATCTCTGTCTCAACCACGGCCTTCCAAATTTTGAAGACATGAAATACATCAGATTTATACTTCAAAAAATAAACTCATACCTTCCTGCTGTGATCATCAATGAACGTGACATAATAACGAGAACCTCCAAGGGATGCCACTAAGGAAGGTCCCCACACATATGTGTGCACAAGATCCAGTTTTCCTATCTTCAGTGTTTTACCACTTTTCAAGAAACTGACCTTCTTCTGTTTCCCCATAATGCAACTCTCACACATACTGAGATCAACTGACTTCAGTTCTGGTAGCTTACCTCTAGACAGAAGTTCTTTCATACCCTTCTAACTCATATGGCCAAGCCTGCAATGCCACAAATATACTGTGCTCTCTGCAATGATAGTAGCAATAGTGTTATCCAAACCAGTAGTCATATAGAGTGTACCATCTTACCCCTAACCAATACCAATGCCCCTTTGGTGACCTTCTAGGTGCCATTTGAGAATACCATTGAATGGCCACAATCATCAAGCTGTCCAACAGAGATGAGGTTCTTCTTCAACTCAGGAATGTGTCTGACCTTCTGTAAGGTCCATTTGTTCTTTTTAGGGAATTCAATGTCAACATCTCCCATCCCCACCACGTTTAAAGCCTCCCCATCAGCCAGGTACACCTTCCCAAAATCACTTGCAACATAGTTTTGCATTAATTCCCGATGAGAAGATGTATGGAAAGAAGCCCCTGAATCCAGTACCCAATCTTCAACTGAGCTATGAACTGCAAACAATAGTGCATTATGTACTTCTTCAGTTACCACATTAGCACTATCATTTTCGATCTTATTAGGGTTTTTGCAGTTCCTCTTTATGTGGCCAGCCTTGCCACAATTCCAGCAAGTTGCATGCTAACCAGGCCTTGACTTGCTCTTATCCCTTGATTTTGATCTGCCTCTATTTGAGTTCCTGTTTTGTGCTTTTCCCCAAGAGTCAACATTCAATGCTGAACTCGAACCTGAAGTCTCGCCTAAATCTCTCCTGCACACCTTCTCAGCCAAAATCAAATCACGAATATCATCATAATTCAACTTTGATTTACCAGCAGAATTACTAACAGCCATTCTCGTGGCTTCCCAACTATTTGGTAGTGATGCCAAAAGTATCAATGCACGTATCTCATCATCAAATTCAATTTCAACAGACGACAATTGATTTGTGATAGTATTAAAATCATTCAGATGTTGTGCAACAGACATATCATCTGACATCCTCAAATTGAATAACTTTTTCATCAAATGTACCTTATTATTCGCTGACGACTTTTTATACATACCTGACAAAGCCGCCATGAGATCCGTATTCGTCTTCTCCTTGATGACGCTATGAGCAACGGATCTTGATAGGATTAGTCGAATAACCCCCAGAACCTGTCGATCCAACAGGCTCCAATCAACAGCTGACATGCTGTCCGGCTTCGTCCCCAACAATGGAAGATGAAGTTTCTTCCCATAGAGTAATCCTCTATCTGCATCCTCCAGTATCCATAATCCGTGCCATCAAATTTCTCGATCCCTGATGCTTTCATGTCTGCTCCAACCATCGTTTTTCCTCAGACCCAAACATGGCTCTTGATACCAATTGTTCTGAAAAATGATGATAATAACGTAAAACAAACATACACAAAAAGCAATCACACACGACACAATGATTTATATGGTTCGGCAAATTACCTACATCCATGGGAGTTGTAGAGGATTTGTATTACTTGAGGAATCACAAATACAATGGTTGGACGATTACTGTTCATGCACAGTACGGCTACAAGTCAGAAAAATAACATTTTTTATATGTAATGCGGCGAAAACCCTAATAATTTCAAAATTAACGATGTTCGCTCGAGCGGCGCGTCGAGCGAACCTGTTTCCCGCAATAGCTCGAGCCATAAGTCGAGCAGATCTTTGAGCGGACCACTCTGCCTGACTTCGCTCGAACGGTTAGAGACTACGCTCGAGCAGTGGACCAGTTTCCACAATACTTAACAGACATTGCTTTGCATTCAATAGCACCATTTTTGGATGCTCAAATTTGTTTTAAAGAATTAGAGAGTTTCTTCTTAACCATATTCTTCTCATTGTATAAGCTACTAACTCAATCACTTCAGCGTTTAGTTTGTCATTTAGTTTCATCCATAGTTCCATGAAAACAGATTCATTACTCGACCACTTCTGCACTGTGGTACCAGTTTCAGCCCAAACATCTGAGGCTACAGAACATGAGCTCCACAAGGCATGCACATATGACTCAACCTCTTTTTCACAAATTGGGCATAAGCTATTATCAGTGATGCTCTTCTTGAAAAGATTCAATTTAGTTGGAAGAATTTCTTGTCCAGCCTTCCATAAGAAATGCTTGACCTTCCCTTCTACCTTTAAGTCCCAAATCCCCTTCTAGCCATCTCCTATATCAGCTAGTGTCGATGTTTCCCCTTTAATCAATTTGTTTCTAGAGTGCTCTAAATGGTAAGCACTTTTAGCAGAAAACATCCCATTATAAGTATAGATCCACATAATTTTATCTTCAATGCCCAACCTACTCAGAGGGATGCTCACTATGACTTCAGCTTCAGCCTTGTTAAAAGTTTCATTTATCAGTTTTTCCTTCCATCAACTAGTCCCTTGTTCAATTCTTCCCATGGTAGATCGAATCACCTCCTTCCCTATCGTTCGGTCTAAGATTAGTTTACCCCGCAATACTCTTTTCCCCTCTTTTCATCACCGCACCCATATGAGCTGTCTCAATATTTATTTATGCATTCTCTTCTTCCGAAAGCCTTAATTGTTCCCACTGTTCTTCCAATTTCTCCATGATTACTTCACCACTCAGTCCTGAGGACTAGCGAGTTCTTCCTTCTCTTACTCACACGAGTAAGCCAAGACTAGAGAATCCACCTATCTCTGATACCAATTTGTAAGGTATCAATACAAGATACCAGTACACGGCTCGCAAGGAAACACCCAACTCACACATAACAAAGATGAAACCAAGAACCGACTTTATTGATTCTTGAACAATGTTTTCGAGGAACCCTGAACCTCCTTTCAAGAAATGAGAAAACTTTAAGATAGACGATGAATGAATAGAATCAGATGAATTATACTGTATTTATAGACTGAAGAAGATCAATAGAACGACACCGTATTGAAATAGGACTGCTGCCTTCAATCCGTTATTTCTGTTACACGTTCCCCGCCTTCAGACTCCCTTAAGTTGTTCCGCACCGTTTCACTACTGCCTCCTTCCTTTAATTGTTGCGCACCGTTTCATTAATGTTCTCAACGCACCGTTTGATACCTCACGACACCAGCTTCTCAATTCCCACACTTACCAAATTCTGCGACTGCACATACATTCCTTTCAACACACATACAGCACTACTATCCATCCTCATGACCCTTAACGTGCAGACTAACACACCACCTAACTTTCCTTTCCGTAGAGAGAAGAGAAAAGTCAGAGGAGAATCATGGATGGTGGGTATATAACTTTAAAATCAAAATATTTATCTATTAAGAAATCGTATCTAAAAAATAATAAAAAAGATAACAGTGGAATTTAAATTTTAGTAGTAGGGAAAAAAATAAAGATAAGTACCCTAAAAAGAAGAAGTTTAGAAAGAAAATAGCCATAAATAAAAAATAATAAAACATGTCAATGTTCATGTCACGAGCAAAACTGCCCATAAAAACCAAAAATCTTTAATGTAATCAGGCAATGTGGCCTAGGTCAGATGGCATGGAGGGCAAAACCTGCCTTGGCTAATCGTTTTTTCCTCAAATTTTTGGAGGATTAGGGTCTCCCTATACCTCAAATTTTGATCTCTAGGTAATAATATAATATTGGAGCTGTGGTTAATTTAAACTTGCATGGCACGCAAGTTAATGATTTAAAGCGACATGCTCGAATTTGGAATATTGGCAGATTAATTTTGGCTCCTTGTTTAGGTTACGACGTTATATGCATGGGGCCTGACGCCAACAGCTAGCTAGCTAGCTAGCTTGTTTAATTTTAGAGTAAAGCTAGCGTGCCGCTTGCAGCTTACCGCTGCAAGTGACCGCTAGTTTAAAATCAGTGTTTTATTTTTATCTAATTTTTTTATTCACATTTTTTTATCATTTTTAAATAATTTTAAAAAATATAAAAAATACATCAATATATTAAAAATTACTTTCTTAATTATTAAATAAAAAAAATTATTATTATAATTTTTTTTTTCACAGAGCGGTCAAATTGGGCGGTAAAGTTTGTGCGGCAAACTAGTTTTTTCCTTAATTTTAAGTCGCATGATCATGATGGAGATATAGCTTTTGACAAAAGGGGTCTCATTCACTTGATCTTGTCAATTACTGCATTGTTCATTATGATCATGAGTTTTTCTGTTTTGCCCATAACATTTTGTCAATTCTTTCATTTATAATAAGCATTTTAGTAAAATTAGTAATCGAAAAATGTTATGTGTAAACAACTTCACACATGATATGAATTAACATGCAAGTTATACACAAATTTTAAATAAATTAGAATTAAAAACTTAAAAATATTGAGTTTTGAAATGAAATTGTTATCTAGTAATTCCCTTTTATAACTTTCAAAATGTTAACAAAAACAAAAAAATAGAAAAAAAAAAAACTCACATTTCATTAAAGAGAACATAAAATATGTATTTACATAATCTAATTAATAAAATCTCGAAACTCCAAGAAACACGTAAAATAAACGCACGTGATATATCTATAAGGTGTCTAAATCTAACTTTATTAAGCAACGATTCTTTTTTTCTTTTTTTCTTTTTTTCTTTTTAAAAAAAAAAAAAAGAGTCCTAACCACATGTTCAAGAGTGATCCGTACCCGAGTTTATTCAGAAACTCTCACTTTATTAAGCAACGATTACAACTAAACAACTTTATAGGATTGAAATGTATTTGAAGACTTTAAGAGATGCATATTAACAAGGTGGAGTACTATTCCATACTATGCATTAAACCGGTTCATTTTTAACGTACTTTATAGATCATAGGTTAAATCATGTATTAGATTTCTTAACAATTCTGTCTCTACCTGCAGGATATTGTATAAAACTTACTTGACGTTACTTAAAGTTTTATCACGATTTACGCACACTTCTGTTATCCTTTTGGCAAGAAACGTGAAGACTAGTCATGACTTACTTTAATTTGCTTTCTTAATGAAGCACTAATAAATAAAGCCAGCTTTTAGAATGGAAGTCTCGAACAATAATAAGGGCTAGTTGCCCTGTACGTAGCATGGTTGTTCTTGTTCCCAATTCCCATGAAGCATGCATGCATCATCCTAGTAAAAATAATGGAAGAAAATGAGAAATAATCCCCACACGGAGAATGAGAAACTGTGGTACGTAGGAGAGAGGCCGGGGCCCGAGGGACAGTCGAAAATCCCCCAACCCACGGACTTCATGGTCACCAACCACGCAAGCAACCGCGGCGGTGCTTAATTATTAAAGAATATTCCTTTTATGACGTAGGTTTTGGATCGAATTGTCACCTTAGACGCGTGATTTCTATTATTAAATTATATATTTGAAACCTAAGAAAATTGCCCCCCAACCATCATTGTTTTCTTACCCAAGTTCAGACATTTGTTTTTGGGATATGCGAGCTCTTTGACCACTTGCACAAACCACCAAATAAATGTCCTAATGAGAAGACTGCATATATATATATATATGTATGCATGCATATATATGTACAAGTTGCGTTTAGTCTCGACCATGAAAGAGCTAGGGACGGGGGTTGATTAATTTGAGATATAACAAGTAATTTATAACTAGCTAGTTTTGTGATGGGTTTTCATATCTAGAAGTAAGAATACATGGCAAAAGCATTTTGGGCAAAGTTGCTAAATTTGCATGAAAATAGTAATAATGGGGCAATTATTTTAATTAAAGGGAAAAGTTTTGGATAATGAGATGAATACATGATTTTCTTTATATATATACATATATATATATATATATACACACACACACACACACACACACAGATATATATGTATTTATATGATGTAACGCCTCAAGAGAAGATCCTAACCATATTTAGGCCCTGCTTAAAAGAGAAATGATATTTACAGTGGTGGAGTGTACAAGCGCCACGTAATCCTTTTGAAAAATGTGAGTAAATACAGGACCTACATGAAAAAAATAATAATAATAATTTTTTAATAGTTGGCCCTACTCTTTTTCAAAAAAAATTGAATACCTTTTGTACACTCCACAACTATATGTAGCATTACTCCGAGTAATGTGAAATCTCATATATCACCTACACCCATAAGCCAACAAGGGAAATCACATATGACTTAGTCTCGAGCCTATTATTGTTTGACAATACTTTGCCAAAGGTTTTGGTCTGGTTGATTTTGGAGACTTAAGCATAGTCAGATGTGAAAAGGGATAAATATATCAGGCCCAAGATGGAGGGCCCAGTCCACTAGAAGGCCACCATCAGGATGCAAGACCAAAAGTAAAATGTGAGGAGAAGGAGGAGGTGACAGGAAGAAAAGAAAATTTGAGAAAAGGGTCAAACACACAGTGAAGTTAGGCAGGAAAAAATGGATGAAGTAATATAAAGTCGAATTCTTCACCTACTACTAAAAATGGCTCAATAAAAGGGATCAAATCTATTAAAGTTAAGGGGGTTTCGGGGCGACTTAACAACGGGATCACTACAACAGAAAAGGCTTTTTGCAAGGAAAATATTTCGTTGTAAAAAGCCTTTTCTTGTTGCAACTAGCTGTTAGCAACAAACAATGTTCGTTGCCCGACTTTCAAAATTGTCACATTGGTGTACATATTCACCAACGAGAATCTTTTGTTGCAAATGTATATATTTTCATTGTTGGAGTCCATCGAGAGGATCTGGACAACCGTTGCAAATATACATTTGCAACGATTTATATTCGTTGCAAAACTTCAGTAACAACGAACTTGATTCATTGCAAATTTAGAATTTCCTCAAAATTTGCAACGAGTTTAATGCGTTACAAATATATTGCAATGATTTCTTTTTGTTGCAAATCTAAATTTGCAACGATTTTAATTCGTTGCAACTAAACAGTAGCAACGATTTCAATTCATTGCAATATAATACATAATGTTGCTAATGTACATTTGCAACGAACTCTTTCATTACAGACATACATTTGTAATGAATGCACATCGTTGCAAATGTAGTTGGCAATGAAGTTAAACGAACTCAAACAACGAATTACATTATTTGCAAATGCTAGTCAGCAATGAATCTATTCATTGCAAATGTATATTTGCAACATTTTACATTTGTTCCAATTGTATTATAGCAAAAATGTATATTCCTTACAAATCGACATTTGCAACAATGTACTTTTTTTGCAAATATATTTCAGTAATGCAACACTTTCGTTGCAAAAGTACTTCACATTATTGCAACAAATCGTTTTCCTTGCAAATTATGAAGTTGCAATTAATTGTGTTCCTTGCAAAAGTATATTTCGACCNTTTAGTTTTTTTTTTTTTTTTAATTTTTTTTTTTTTTTTTTTTTTTTGGCTTTTGTAATTTAATTGGTGTTGGGTTCTGAATTTCGTTGCAAACAAGTACAAATGATTTAAAATTCCGACAAATTGTCTGTATACCCACTTTCCATTACTTCACAATGCAATTAAACTCATTGGACAACTTCTACATATATTGTCATGGACTTGTAAAAAAATCATCTATAATGCCTCTTGCACCATTGGATTGACCAGATCTCTTATAATCTCATCTCACATGATCTAGTATATCATTAATAAATCCAAACAACATATCAATTCAAACGTGTAGTGCACAAGAACATGCATCATTCATTCTGACAATAACGTTGTCATATTTATGTTCCACAATCACAACCTACAAGCACATGCATTTCATTAATTTTATAGCACAATAGCTTTCATACAAGCACTCCGCATACACCATTTCATTGATTTTCATTACAATATAAAGTCATCATTCATGCTCAGCCACACAAAAACATTAATATGCAACTACAATATATATAGTCCAAAAAGCAGCTGCATACAAATGTAGAGATGCCAGATTGGATTTTTTTATTATTATTATTGAAAATATTCCATACCTTTTCGACTACGTTTGTGGATGACTCTCATTGGCCATTTCTTGTTGGCCACACAATAGACGAGTTGACTTTTCATACTCCTAAAATTATGATTTTGATAATATTGCTTACTTTACTTGTAGACTTTCTACCTCTCTTGCCTTTCATGCTCTTATAAGTCTATGATTTTGTGTAAACGTAGTTCTTTTAAAAGGTAAAGATATCATTCTTTAAGCTCAGATAGGATAGGGAATACGAGGTTTACAAAAAAGAAAAATATAAGGCCAAAATATATTTCAATAAAGCTCAAATGGGGCAACTAGAGATAAAGATAATAAACAAGTAAGCTTGAAAGATTCAATCAGTCTAAAGAATGTCTTAATCATTTCTCCAGTAATATTCTGTCTAAGATTTCGCCTCAAATGTAATCAAACAAGTTTTAGAGTAAGTTGAGACCATATAAAATTCACATAAAATTTCTCTAGGTACTCAAAACAATTAATGATCATAAGAGGCATTTATTGAACATAGAAAATATCAAATTAAGTAATATCAATTAAAGAATGAACAACTAGACTTAAGCAATGAGAATTTCTCCTAAAAATTATAATCAATTTCAATCATATTCGTACCATAGGTTTTTTTATTCATCAAACCATATTGTTTTTATCATCAACATCATTATTATTGTTATTATTATTATTATTATTTGAATAAAATAATATCCTTTTCCCCCAAATTTAAATATCACATTATCCTCAATAGGAGCAAGGAAGAAAAACTAAAGCAAAGAATGAGAAAATGAAGAGATGCTCCCCTATTTTTTTTTTTTTTTTCTGGTCTTCCAATTGAATATTTTCCTTTAAGATGCAGCCATGTACCCCTTGGAGATTTCCCCAGCCTCTTCATTCCTTAAATTTGATGGAAGTGGTTTGACTTCAAGCTTGAGTGGTTCCTTACGTGGTAGCTTTGGGAATTTAGCTCCATAAGTTTTGTCGGCCATGACTACATCTCGGTTGCTTATTTGAAAACAAGAATGTACCTCAGAAGGGAATTCCATAGATTTAAATACATCATAAGTGACCTGCTCCTCGCCGACCCTTAAAATGAGTTTCCCTTTCTGGACATCAATTAAAGTTCTCTCCGTCGCAAGGAAAGGTTGGCCCCGTATCAAAGGGATCTCTTCATCCTCCTCCATATCGAGTATAATGAAGTCGCTCAGGAAGATGAGCTTATCAAATTTCACCAGTACGTCCTGAATGAGTCATCTCAAGTATTTAATGGACCTGTCCGCCAACTGTAGAGAGATGGTGGTCAGCTTTGCTTCTCCAAGACCTAGTTCCTTAGGCGGCAACTTCTTTTGTACAATTGCACTACTCTCCTCAGTCGCCAACTGTTGAGAGATGGTTGTCAACTTTGCTTTTCCAAGACCTAATTCCTTAGGCGGCAGCTTCTTTTGTACAATTGCACTGCTCTTCTCGGTTGCCAACTGTAGAGAAAACTGATTATCAATCTTATTTTTTCTTAATCTCTGAGGAAAAGGAATTGGTGGATCATAAATTGAAGGAGAATAAGTTTCAAAAATAAACTCTCTAGATTTCTTGGGTTTTGTAGCCCCTTTATTCTCTCTAGTCTTCTTAGCTTGCTGGTCGGTCGCCACCCGATCAGTTTCTTTCACCTCATACTCGGTTTCCTTCTTTTCTCGGACTCCACATTTTCAGTAGCTTCTACATCTCGCTCAGTATTTATTGACTAGTCATTGTGGATGACTCTCGTTGGCCATTTCTTGTTGGCCACACAGTAGACAAGTTGACTTTTCACACTCCCAAACTTATGGTTTTGATAATATTGCTTACTTACTTTACTTATAGACTTTCTACCTCTCTTGCCTTTCATGCTCTTGTGAGTCTATGACTTTGTGTAAACTTAGTTCTTTTGTGAGATAAGGATATCAATGTTTAAGCTCAAATAGGGTAGGGAATATGAGGTTTACAAAAAAGAAAAATCTAAGGCCAAAATATGTTTCAATAAAGCTCAAAGGGGGCGATTAGAGATAAAGATAATAAACAAGTAAGCTTGAAAGACTCAATCGGTCTAAAGAATGTCTTAATCATTTCTCCAGTAATATTCTGTCTAGGATTTCTCTTCAAATGTAATCAAACAAGTTTTAAAGTAAGTTGAGACCATATAAAATTCACATAAAATTTCTCTAGGTACTCAAAACAATTAATGATCATAAGAGGCATTTATTGAACATAAGAAATATCAAATTAAGTAAGATCAAGTAAAGAATGAACAACTAGACTTAAGCAATGAGAATTTCTCCTAAAAATTATAATCAATTTCAATCATATTCTTATCATAGGTTTTTTTATTCATCAAACCATACCTTTTTTTCCATCAACATCATCATTATTAATATTATTATTATTTGAATAAAATAATATCCTTTCCCCCTAAACTTAAATATCACATTGTCCTCAATGGGAGCAAGGAAGAAAAACTAAAGCAAAGAGTAAGAGAACGAAGAGATGCTCCCCCTGATTTTTTTTCCTTGGTCTTCCAATTGAATATTTTCCTTGAAGATGCTGTTGTGTACCCCTTGGAGATTTCCCCAGCCTCTTCGTTCCTTAAATTTGATGGAAGCGATTTGAGTTCAAACTTGGGTGGTTCCTTACATGGTAGTTTTGGGAATTCAGCTCCATAAGTCTTATCAGCCATGACTACATCTCGATTGCTTATTTGAAAACAAGAATGTACCTCAGAAGGGAATTCCATAGATTTAAATACATCATAAGTGACCTGCTCCTCGCAGACCCTCAAAATGAGTTTCCCTTTCTGGACATCAATTAAAGTTCTCTCCGTCGCAAGGAAAGGTTGGCCCCGTATCAAAGGGATCTCCTCATCCTGCTCCATATCAAGTACAATGAAATTGCTCAGGAAGATGAGCTTATCAACTTTCACCAGTACGTCCTCAATGAGTCGTCTCGAGCATTTAATGGATCTATCCACCAACTGTAGAGAGATGATGGTCAGCTTTGCTTCTCCAAGACCTAATTCCTTAGGCGGCAACTTCTTTTGTACAATTGCACTGCTCTCCTCAGTCACCAACTGTAGAGAAATAGTTTTCGGCTTTGCTTTTCCAAGACCTAGTTCCTTAGGCGACAGCTTCTTTTGTACAATTGCACTACTCTTCTCGGTTGCCAACTGTAGAGAAAACTGATTATCAATCTTATTTTTTCTTAATCTCTGCTGAAAAGGAATTGGTGGATCATAAATTGAAGGAGAATAAGTTTCAAAAATAAACTCCCTAGATTTCTTGTGTTTTGTTGCCCCTTTATTCTCTCTAGTCTTCTCAGCTTGCTGGTCGATCACCCCTCTGTCGGTTTCTTTC
This sequence comes from Pterocarya stenoptera, assembly GCA_003123785.1. Taxonomy (NCBI): domain Eukaryota; kingdom Viridiplantae; phylum Streptophyta; class Magnoliopsida; order Fagales; family Juglandaceae; genus Pterocarya; species Pterocarya stenoptera. The sequence continues at coordinate 99,018 of QEOT01009152.1, forward strand.
ACCTCATACTTGATTTCCTTCTTCTTAGACTCCACATTTTCGGCAGCTTCTTCATCTCGCTCGGTATTTACCGACTGGTCATATGTCTGCCCACTTCTCAATGTTATGGCTTTAACATGATCCTTCAGATTGGTCATAGTTTTGCTCGGTAAAGTCCCTACTGTCTTCTCGGTAAGCATGTTTGAGAGCTAACCGATTTGTGCCTCAAGATTTCAGATTTAAGCCAAGTTGTTTTGATTCACCATATCAGTCTTTTGCACGTACTGCATGATCATATCTTCAAGTGTCGGTTTCTTCTCTTGCTGTGGAAACTATGGAGGTGATCTAGCCGGCACTTGCTTATTGTTTCATGAAAAATTAGGGTGATTTCTCCATCTGGGATTGAACGTGTTTGAATAAGGATTATTTTGACGTTGGAAATAGGACACGTAATGGGCTTGTTCATAACTCGGTTGGGCAAAAGGATTCTCCACTTGGCAATCTACACTTGAATGATTTCCTGCGCAATGATCACAAACAACATTAATTTGAATAGCATTAACATTCATCTTATCTATTTGTTGTGATATTTTTGTCATCTGCACCGCCAATGGGGTAATAGCATAATCTCTAAACGCCTTGTACTCCTGGTCGGCCATATTAAATCTAGAGGCGGACTTCTTTCTTCTTCTCTTTATTGATCCAAAGTAAGGTTCTTTCAAACTCGACGAATGCTTTCTTCTCCTCTTTATTGTACACCTTGTTCTCTTTTTTTATAAATAAAATAAAATCTAAAGTAGTAAAATTCTAGCTGATATCAATATCAATAACAAATAATTATTCCTTGGCAACGGAGTCAAAAACTTGTTCACATAAAAATATATCTGCAAGTATAAAAAATCGTAACAAGTAGGAAAGTATTTTAAAGAAAATGGTTATTGAATCCACAAGGAATAATTATGTTATTGAGTATTGAAATTGACAAAATTAATTACTATTTAGAAAACCAAAATTTGAATAATGGTTTATTTAAATTAAACTGAAAAGAAGAACATTAAAATTAAGATTTTAAAAATAATAATAATAGATCTAGAGCATTTGATTTCACCTAGCAAATCTCACACAATTTATTCTCCCTTGTTATAGAATCTCAATTATCCCAAGTGGATGATAAAAATTCCTTAACTATTCAGTATTTTCTCTAGAACAATACCAAAAATATCTCCAACTAATAATTCCATATCTATAAGCGAATTTAACTAATTGGAGACTCATTAAGTACTTTGAATTTTTCTTGAAAATCACACTAGTCGCGGTAAAGCATTTCTGCTTTCACTCAACTAATAGTGTTTAATCCTAAAGCATTAATCACAAATCACCTCTCGGTCTCATTACAATCCAAAAGATCGAACAATAGTTAACTAGAAAATTGTAAGCATTAAGAACGAGGAATAAATACTCAATCATGAAAATATTAAAAATAAAATAACTTGAAATATAAATTGTGTATTCAATGCTAGGTTACATCAAAACTCTAGAAAATAAAATTAGTTCATAATGAAATTATAAAGAAAAAGAATAAAACTGGTGTCCTCTGCCTTCCAATTCCACCTTCTCGAAAGAATACTTAAAGAATGAATTCTAGAACTCTAAACACAGACTCAGACTCAGGCTCAAACTCTAAAATATAAAAACTCTCGACTTCGATTCAGAACTCTCCTCTATTCATCTCACAAATGAGATTAAATAGATGTTGAAATTCAAATATGAAAACAAGATAAATGTGGCTAGAAGCTGGCCTAAAGATCTGAAAATTAGTTCCTAAAGATAAATATTAACATAAAAGGAAATTATCCCAAGACTAACGGGATTATCTAAAATGAAAGATTTAATGATATGTGGCTTGAATTGTGGAGCTCGGAATGATTTGGTCGCTAACAGATTGATTGCGGAACTTGGATTTGGTGGTCAGCAGCAGATTAATCCCGATTGGGAGAAATTATCCTACCAGGTAGATGCTGTGTGCGCTGAATATAACTAGTGTGGAGGTCACAAATGAATGGGCATGGAGATCACAAAGACCAGACGACCCTCTCCTCGCCTACCAAATGGAAAGACTCCTGACCTAGATGAAAGACTCATCTCGCCTTTTCTAGTTGTTGCCCACGATATCATTTAGGTTGGTCTTTTAAGTTGGTCATTTAGACTAGTCGCCCAATCTAACCGCCTAAAGCCTTGTCGCCAAATCTTTGCTCCTTTTGGTCATGGCTTCTAGTTGCAAGTTTCATCACCTACCGAAAGGTAAGTCTTCTCGTCTTTGGGCAAGAGAAATCTCTTCGCTGCCCACTGGACAAGGCTCCTCACCCAAATCTCATTAGCTCTCTTCAGATCTCGCTGCCTCTCATCGGTCTGGATCCGTAGTCTATTCTTTTGTACCAAAATACTCTCATTTTACACTAAATCTTTTCATTCCTTTAGATCCAAGAAAATAAATAAAAATATGTAGAAATAAAATAAAATCAATAGTATTGAAGGGAAAATTACACTTTTCATAAATAAAATAAAAAAAAGTGATAAAAATCACATAAAAATCACATAAAAATAACACTTATCATATTCAACCAGAAGGATTCTAAATTGAAGGACATTAGGATAAAGTCTATAAGTTAAAGAGATCCCTATGTGACTTAAGCAATCTTCAAGACAATGATACTTAAAATTCCACCGAACAATATTACAAATTGGATATGAAATGAGTCTAGTAGATCACTCCGTATACACATAGAAATGTGATAATAAAATAAAAATATTATCATTATATGTGGATGACATTGTTAGCAAGCAATTATCTAAATATGATGAATAAAACAAAAGAATATTTAGGATCTATATTTGAAATAAAGGACATGGTTGATGTCGCCTATGTTCTTAGCATAAAAATTTCAAGAGACAGAAATTCAAAAATTCTATAGTTGGACCAAGAAAAATATCTAGACAAAGTACTTGATAGATTCATATGAAAACTTGTAAATCTTAAAACAAGTAAGATGCTTAAAGTTCCTTGTGTGGTAGCCTTGAATATTCAATGACAAGCACAAGACCTAATATTTGTCATGCAATAAGATTGGTCAGTAAATAATAATCTAATCCGAGCAAAGAACGTTGGCACGTAGTAAAACGAATATGAAGATATTTACAAAGTACTAAAATATGAAATGTTTTGGAATCGGTGATCTCATTTTATTTTTTTTTTCTAATCAAGCTTGCATATATTAAAAGGAAATATAGTAGTACATCAAGGAAGGTCTTTCCAACTATCAATATACAAAATAGAGTTAGGAATAATTTCTAGCGGAATGCTACCAAACAGCGAGTTTGTAACTGCCCATTGCGCTACCAAGTGCGCAAGTCGATTCTGAGATCGATCTATCTTGTGGAATTTCCAACTCAAGCGATGTTGAGTTTCCAACACGGCTGCGATGTCATCTATAATTGTTTCTATTTGCCAAAGTTGTTCCTCTTTATAAATGGAGGAGATGACCAACTGAGAATCCCCAACTAACAATGTATTGGGGTGGTTGAGATGTTCCGCCATTTTGAGAGCTAGCTTTGCCACAAGAGCCTCTGCAATCACCGGGGTTGTAGTTAGGTTGTGCTCAGTCCAGATTTCAATGACTTCTCCTATCGAGTCTTTGCTAACTGCCGAGACTAGTGAAAATGAGTTCCTAACTGCTGCATCAAAAGATATACTAATGTGGTTTCCCGATGGATATTCCCATGCTTTCTCTTTTTTTGTATGGCCCTTTCCTTTCCATGCATGTAGATTTTCTTGGTAAGAAAGGTTTAGTTGCTTTGAGAGATTCTGGAGAGAAAGATCATTGGGATTGTGTACTTGGTCATTCCGGAGTCGCCATATAAAATCTAGAATCAGTCCAGCAAAGATTTTGAAGGAGTGCTCTTCCTGAGAGGCCAAGCCTAATTTCTTGGGGTGTATGATATACTGGATCCAATCTGGCACTGAAACTACTCCCAAAGCTGATAAATTTAGTGGTCATTTACTGTGATTCCAGAGAATTCTAGAGATGGGGAATTCAATGAAAAGATGCAGAAGGGTCTCTTTAAACTCGTTACAGAATGGACAGTTTATGGATGGTATACTTGGAATGAATCTTCTAAGTCGTTCTCTCGTGGGGAGAATGTCCCAAATTATCTTCCATAGAAGCAGCTTATGGCAATCATGGATTTTGAGGTTCCAAATCTTCTTCCATGGGATATTCAGAATAGTTTCTCTGGCAGTGCTAGCAATAGACGAGACGAGATGGTAGGCACTTTTGATAAAAAATTTTCCATTTTGAGATCTTGTCTAGAAGAGATTATCCGAGCAAAGGCTTGGATTTGGAAGAGGAATTTTCAAGATTTCATTTATGCTTTCCTGTTGGAATAAGGATGTTAAAAGGGGGAGATTCCAAACTCTATTGTTCTGGATGATCAGGTCTGAAACCTTTAGTGAGGGAGAGGTTTCCATTGTGTGTACGAGTGGTTGAGGTTTAAAATTTTCCAGAGTTGGAATCCACGGATCTTGCCAAGCTCCCATAGTCTGACCATTTATAATTTTAAAGCATGTACCTTTTTCCAGCAATGATCTTATCTTGAGAATTCCTTTCTAGAGGCTTGAGTTCGTTACCTTTGAGAAACTGATTCAAAATCTGTTTGTTGAATATATTTCTTTGGGAGCAATGAGTGCCATAGGCTATTACTAGGCTTGCTCATTTCCCATCCGGTCTTGGCTTGTAAGGCTATGTTCATATTTCCTATCAGGCGTAATCCCAGTCCCCCTTCTTTCTTTGGCTGACAGATAGTTTTCCATGATTTTAGACAGAGCTTGTTCTTTTGTTCTTTTGTTTTGCCCCACCAGAAATTTTTGAAGCTCTTGTCCAAGTTCTTACAGATTGATTTCAGAATCAAATGCGTCGCCATTTGATAGGTGGGTATAGCCCCCACAACTGTTCTGATGAGCATGGTTCTACCCGCTTGGGAGAGCACTTTTGATTTCCAGCCATCAAGATGCTTGTTTATTTTCCCCAGCAATTCTTTGTAATCTTCTTTCTTGGATCTCCCAAAGGTTGTCAGCAGTCCTAAATATTTTATTTTTGATGATGATGCTTTATATGACATATTTTTCGAGAGCATCCGTCTTGTCGCCTGACTAGTGTTTTGGGTAATGAAGATAGAGGACTTACTTTGGTTGACACGCTATCCAGACCATGCTTGATATTTGCCTAGAACTTCATTAATTGCCTATACTGATCTTGCCTTTGATTTTGCAAAAATGATTAAATCATCTGCAAATAGAAAGTGAGAGATTTGGGGGCTTTCTCTGCTGATTTTGATACCTTCTATCTTCTTCCGAGCGTCTGATCTTGCCAATAGTCTTGAGAGAACTTCCATGCATAAAATAAACAGGAAAGGTGAAATGGGGTCACCTTGTCAAAGGCCTCTCTATGCTTTGAAAAAACCTTTTGGAGAGCCGTTTATAAGAATTGAGAAAGTAGCTGTTGAAGTGCATTATTTTATGAAATTTATCCAGGTCGAGTTAAAACCCAAAGCTCTCGTGACTGCATAAAGAAAGTTCCATTCTATAAGATCAAAAGCCTTTTCCATATCCAACTTTATGGCCATTTGTCATTTCCTCCCTTTATGGTGCTTAAGATAATGGAACATCTCATGAGTGATTATAGAGTTCTCTTTGATGTTGCGTCCCGGAACAAAAGCTGTTTGGAAAGGGGAGATAATGGAAGGGAGGGATTTTTTGAGGCAATTTGCAAGAATTTTTGTGATGAGTTTGCAAATGACATTTGTAAGGCTTATCGGCCAATAGTGCTGGGGAGAGTCTGGATTTGCTATTTTTGGGATGAGGGATATATGGGTGTGGTTTATCTGTCTCAGAAGCTTCCCACTTTTAAAAAAGTTTTGGACAGCCGCATCACGTCTCTTTTGATGATGAACCAATAATGCTTATAGAAAAGCGCAGTCAGTCCATTTGGCCCTGGAGCTTTATGGTTCGGGATTTGCTGAAGGGTTCCATAGATTTCAGATTCTAAAGGCATAGCAGTAAGAGAATTGTTTTCTTCTTTTGAGATCTATTTTTCAAAAAGGTTTTCGAGCTCCTCTGGAATTATTGGATGTGAGAAGGTATAAATGGATGTGAGATGATCTATGAAAACAGATTCTATAATAGCTTGATCCATTGTCCAATTACCTGGGCTGAGCTTGATAGAGTCAATCTCGTTCCTTCTGCGACGTATAGCTGTTGACAAGTGGTAGAATTTTGTGTTCAGATCCGTCGTAGATAGCCAGTTGATTCTTGATTTCTGTCTCTAGAGAGTTTCTTCATTTTTGAGTTGTTCCTGGAGCTTTTGATGAAGTACTTTCTCTCTCTCGATGCTCCACTAGTTTTGCGGGTTGCTCTGAATATTGCTTAATTCCATTTCGAGTTGTTTGATGTTTGTCTGAATCATCCTGAAGTGGTGTTTATTCCAGTGCTTAAGGGCCTTTTTTGTTTCCCTGATTTTGTTGCATAGAATAAAGGCTAGGTTCCCTTGAAATGGATGATTCCAGGCCTCTTGAATGATGACGTTGCTGAGCGGCTCCCGTGTCTAGAACTCTTCAAATTTAAAAAGGTATCCGTTTTTCCTTTCCTTCATAGTATTGAGTAAGAGAGGATTGTGATCGGAAGCTAAGGAGTTTATATGCTGGATAGTGGCATCCGAGAAAAGTAAGCGCCATTTCTCATTTGTTATTCCTAGGTCCAGACGTTCTCTTATCAATGCTCTTCCATTCCGATTATTTGTCCATGTGAAAGTTGGACCCGAAAAACCAACATCAATAAGTCCATGAGAATCCATAAGATTTTGCAGGCCACCTATGGAGGAGGACGCAACTGGTCTCCCGCCAGATTTGTCCTGTTGGCTTAATAAGTCGTTGAAATCTCCAATACATAGCCAAGGGCCCGAAAATGAATTTTGCATTGAGCTCAAATAATTCCAGAAATCCACCTTATATTGCCATTGAGCTAGAGTATAAGCAAAAGTTGCTAACCAGGGAATATTTGGAGGGTTAGAGTAAACCAAAATAGATATTGTATTAATATTTAGGTGGACCAGTTCTACATCCACACCCAGTCACCATAATAACAAAAGGCCTCCTTTTTTCCTTGAGACAGGAACATGCACAAAATGGTGGAAACCTAATCTATTTACAATAGCAGTGGTGTTGATGTTTGACACCATGGTTTCCGACAAAAAAATAATATCCGGATTAAACTTATTTATAAAAGCCCTTATATTTCTAATTACTTTGGGGCGGGCTAGTCCCCTGCAATTCCATACCAAGGACTTCATGGGACTGTTGGAGGCATGGTAGAGCCCGTCTCTTTAGCTGTTTTGGATTTATCAGATAGCAAAGCCTTGGATGCAGCTCTTGTGTATGGTTTTGCTCTAGCAGCATCTTTTCTTTTTTTGATTTTCCTTGTTTTTGCTTTGATAGATATGAGCGAAACTGCCACTTCCATTTCTTCATCTTCCGTGATTTTTGGGTTGTTCTCTAGCTTTAGTAAACCTGTCTCTGAGGTCTTTTATGCTTTTATTTTTAGTGGAGATATTTCCTAAATGCTTACAGTAGCTTGTCTCTTTTGTGAAGCTTCCAACCCAGTGATGGGTACAAGTGAGATCGTGGAGCCCGAGGATTTATAAGATAAATCATGCTCTAGAGGACCATCTTGTGAAGAAAAGGAATTGAGATTTGCTACATATCTTATTGTGGGCCCTGGCTTTTTTTATGCAGATGGATAAAGAGATTCTACTGGAGAGGAAATAAGGTGGACCAGTTTGTATTTGATGGATGGGCTGGTGTTCGAGTTGCTTTCTGCTGGCTTCCACAGATTGCATGCATTGTAAGGAGAGACATCCTTCCAAGCTTGGAGTTGGGCCGAGGTAAACATTTGAGTTGGGCTGGCACCTTTTGTCCGTGGGCCTTTAACGGAAAAGTCATGGTCATCCGTTTGCATGAGGCTGCTTACGTTCCTTGCATCGGTGGATTCAGTCAACGAAGACTTATGGTTGGGAGTTAGCATAAAGCTATCACTTGTATCCTTTGACCGACTGTCACCCAGACCTTCAATTGAGGAAAATGAATTCTCTGATTTGTTCCGTTTGTCTTCGCTACAAAGATCCTGGAGAGTAATTGCTGAATCGATCTTCTCGGTTTGGATGATTGATGGGTCGGGATCTTGATAGATCTGCGCAGAGGGGACTTTATTCGGATTGAATGGATTTCGTCTGGTGGTTGGGGAAACCATTAATTCGTCTGAGGATTTATTGTGGTCTACAGTCTATGAACTCATCTCCACCATTGAAACCATTAGAGCTTTGCTGCCGAGGAGACCACTGTTTGAGGTTGAGGAAAGCATCGGCGACGCTGGTAGCAGCTGAGAGATTTCTTGTCCTGTTGATATTCCGAAGGTTAGATACTCCTTTCTCTATTTTTCGATTGTTTCCATGTGGGATTTGCAATGGCGTTCGTTTAGATAAGAGCTTGAGATAAGTTCTTTGGCCGAACATACCTTGGTTGTTTGTGTCCTAATGAATAAGCTTCTATTTACACCTTGGTCTGGGGTTTGGTGGGGATCCGATTCTTCCTCATATACTCCTCTAACAAACGGGTTTCCTCTTACAGAGTGTTGTTCCTCTGTTAATTTTGCTTTCCCTTTCCCATCTTGAAGATCAATTGCGGGAGGCGTAGTTAGTGTTAGGGCCAAACAATCCAAAATGTTCATTTCTGTGGTTTCATTCCCCTGCTTTCCTCCTTCCTCTGGGTAATTGCTCATGGGATGGCTAGAGCTTTTTCCTTGTACACTGTGAGTTGAGGTTGCCATCATGAACATTGGGGATTCTGCACGAAGCCAGGGTCCGAATGGCGTCTGCCCCTTGTTACTATCCCGTGAGTTACAGAAAGTCTGAGAGTGCCCAATTCGTCCACAACCATAGCAAATGTCTGATAAGCGTTCATACTTGAGAAACCCATGAGTCACATTTCAAATCCCTTGGTTCCCAGAAGCCTTGTTTCAATGGCTTTGTGATATCTATGTCTACTCTGATACGGATGAATTTTTTACTAGCTAATCCAAAGAGATGATCAGTATCCACATCTAGGAAATTACCCATGGCGTTACCTATTTTCTTTGCATTTTCTTCTGTCATGTGATTTCTGGTGAGCCCATGAATTTGTCTGTGAAAGGGTGATGAGTTGAGCTGGATCTCTTTCCATGTGTGGTTGTCGCTGGGCAGCTTTTGAGAACTAGTATATGCCCTTTGAAATTCCAGGGAATTTGATTGAAAATTCTATGTTTGTCTTCTGGATTTTGAAATGTGAAAAGGAAGAAGTTTTCTTCCAGTCTTCTATGTGAAACTTACTGATAAAACTCCATGCTGCACGGAAGGATGCATGCAGGGAAATTCAGTTCAGTGGACGTGTTGCCACTATTTTACCTATAAGTGCTAATTCATTTTCTTCTTTTGTAGAATCAGTACCAGGTGATAGCTTGAGATCGTTCCAAGAGAGTGCTTCTGTTTGGTGGATCAGTTGTTCTATATCCATTGTGGAGAAGGAAGCAGTGATGGTGGTGGTTTTGAGATTGTAGAGGGTTTTATGAGCACAACTAGCATGATGCTAATTTTAAAAATATATAGATGATATAAAATTTACAAGTGGATATGTACTTCTATTTGTTGCAAAGTCCACATTGGAAGCTAAATATATTGCATGTAGCACTACGGTTAGTAATGTGATATGGATGAAAGCTTGAGATTAGATATATCTTTTGTGATAATAAGTTTGTTATCTCATTAATAAAAAAATGGAACACGGAACTCCAAAAGAAATCACATTAATGTATATTATTATTATTATTATTATTATTATTATTATTATTATTATTATTATTATTATTATAGTTTAGATATAGTAGAAATATGAGAGATTAAGGTCAGATTTATGCCTAACATGGTAGCCGATCCCATGACCAACGGATTATTTCTAAAAAACTTCAGAGAACGTGTAGCTAATATGGGGTTTGGAAATACCTAGGCAAAGTAGTCGCATGAATAAAAGACAACTCAAAAAATTCCAAGAACACATAGATAAATAGAGTTATATGATACTACCTAAGAATAAGGGTTGTTCATTTATAATTATAAAATAACTAATAAGGTGATTAAGGAAAACCTCAATAATGACTTAAGATGAAGTACTTAATAAAAAGACAGTATAGGTCGGTACATGTTTCATGTATTCAGTCGTAATCGTCAATTGAGTAAAAATGTAGTGAGATGAGCCCACCCTTAATGTGTAATCAGTGGGAGAGCATATAGTAAAGGATGTGGTCAGATAAAATAATGACAAAATCATGTGCACATAAGGCCGATCTGTAGGTGTTACAGGTGAAAGTTGACATGTAGCAAACTTATTATTGGTAACAAGATAAACATGTTCGACCATATTCATCATTGTTTTTGTGTATTCAATTGGGAGGTGTAGAAGGATGGGGTGATCACACAATAATAGTGTGCAACCTACATCATATTCAAAATCTCTCATAGTCATGGGGTGATGCATAGGTAAGTATGGAGAGGCAACTCTTCAATTATATCCAAGAATTGTGCCTCTTGTTAACCTTTGCATTTAGTCTATAAATAAGGCCCCTTGTGTAAATGTTAAGGCACTTTTTACATTCTTTGTTTTCACCCATCCATGAGACCAACACCCTAACGAGCCAGGAGTTCATCATTTCAAACCTTATTTTCCATCACCATGCACAAGAATTCTGTTAACTCTCAGCATTAGGGAGAATGGATCTACGCGTATAAAAAAAAAATGTATAAGAGATTTGAATCTAAGGGTTATCTATACTTATTATCCCTAAAGTCTCAAATATTTTGTACTTTGCACTTTAAACTACGAAAATGGATACATTGTCCAACAATATATAGCTAAGGAAAGAGAAACGATGCGGGACTGTCGGGCTGTTAAAGGTGGAAGAGTAGCTCTCCATTGAGACGATGACACATAGGAGAAAACACCATAGACTAATTAGAACTCATCACACAAAATCACCACACGCTAGACTAAGCTCTTCCTCATTCTGTCTCTCCAAGCCTCTTCCTCATTTCGTCTCTATCTAGGTCGCCTTGCAGCCCCTTCCAGAGCCTGTCGCAGACTTGAATCTTCTCCTTCACAAACTTGCAGCCCCTCTCATCTCCAGCCGACATGATGCCAGCACAAATCTAAAATGCTTTATATCTGGAAGAGTAGCACCCCACTTTATCATTGTCTTTAAAATATGCTGCATAAAATAGGGCATAATACAAGCAAACGCCCCCATAGCCACTCAAAACACAAAACTTTAATTTAGAGACCCTTTTTTTGGGATTAGAGGGATAGCCTTTATGATGGATTTTTTCCTTTTCTTTTTGCCTTTTCGGCCGTTCATATGCATCACAACAATTCTGGGTAGAGGACTTTAATGGAGGAGAAATGGGTCTTGAGCCATGGAGTATATAAAGGAGAATTAAGAAAATGAGAGAAGATTATTCGAGAGAGAGGGAGCACGCAGGAGGCATTCGAGAGGAGGGAGAAGAAGATGAGAGAGAGAGAGAGAGAGAGAGAGAGGAGGAGGAGGAGGAGGCTTAATGGTCTTTCATCACGTGTATAGAAGTGTAGACTAAACTCTATAAAATACTTACGTGGTGCACAACTATTGGAGGCCTGCTTAACGAGTGGGAGCAGCCAGACCGCTCCTGAGCTTTTCTCCTAAGGAAAATGCTGCATTCACTAAGGATGCATCCTGACAAAAGTTATCTATTCCCATTTTATTTATTTTTATATATTTTTTACTTAATTGTTAAGAAAGTATTTTTAAATAAGTTTGTAAATTTTTTTTCCTTTAAAAAAAAAAAAAAAGATCAAAAGGATTTGAAAAAAAATTACAAAATAAAAAAATGCATCTTACACTTCTCGACAAGAATCCTCGAGAACCACTCTTGTAGCTCTAGCATGACCCTATAACTAATTTTCAAACAAAACCGTACGACAAGATCTTAGAATCAAGATTGCGCCGCGCGCATCGCTATTATTCATGATCCTAATGGTCATATTTTGACGGGGGTGTTACTTGCTAGCTAGTTCTTGGTAGTTTAAAGATGCAATGTGCCCATATCGATCTGGTTTTGGTAGTTTAAAGATGCAATGTACCCATATCGATCTGGTTAACCAATTTATGAAGATGCTGTGTCTCTAATTTGCAGTACAATACCACAACTGGACAATATTCTTCATGATCGTCCTAAAACTCTTCGCTCTTGGTAACAACATATATAATTAGGTACCCTCCTCCCCCTTCCCTTTCCTATTGCTTAATGCAGTAATAAATTCATACCTTTAATTAATCCACTTAAAATTTTTGAAAAATTGATGAATTAATACGATAGTCTGCCGATACCAAATGTTAGGCTCTGCTTGCAGAAAGGGATGGTGAGCGTGAAGAAAATCTGAAGATAGATAGCAGTTCAAGAAGAAGAACAAATTGAAAAGGAAAAGAAGGAATTCATTCAAGCAAATCAGCCATGGGTCTGTTCGAGGCAACCCCACCTCCACAATTAGTCTAGAATATTCTGTGTTCTTGTCTGATAGTGCTCTACGTTTTCCCCCTTTTCCTATCTACCTCTGACACTCTAACCGAATGGAAAATGCAATGTAACGGAATTGAAATACATGAGAATGAAAAGTAAAGTAACAGTGAATGACAAGGAGTTAAAACAGGTGAGGGTCACAGCCCTTAAAGCACTGCGTTTCAAGTAAGTGAAATGCAATGTTTGAATTAAAAACAACAAGTGCTCGTTGCAGCTTCTCTACGCTGCGTTTTATTCCTCCCTTGCTTAAACGACAACGTCCCATGATCACATCTATACCTGCAGTTCACTTCGTTCACTTCGAACATAACACTTCACTTGCTTCAGTTCACAGCTTGTCTCTTTCTCCCTTGCATAGTCCTCCACTCTAGGGTTTCCCTCTCTTCCTCCGTCGCCACCCTCGAGGACCCTAACAGATACAAAACAACAAAGCAGCTTCCAATATTTTCTATATAAGATGGGTTTAAGAAAAAATAAAACTAAGTAATCTAAAACATGTTCGGTTTTGGTATCTCTTGTTAGTGTATGAATAGTGATCTCTATCGTGGTTGCTGAATCTCCTTGTTTCCATTTAACGTCTCCAGCCGACAGCTACATAAATATAAAATTAATTATTAAACTCTTAAGAGATTTTATAATAAGTATGTGTATGTATATATATATATATATATATGTGTGTGTACATATATACACACACTCAACTGGTGCTTTAAATTGAATATCTACCAAGGAGAGTGGCAAATTTAAGACTGTTCATCTGGGTACAGATTCAGGTACGTACCCAACTATATCTAGACCCAGACCCGGGTGATTAATGCGGTCCGAGTACCCATCCTTGTTAGTTCAAATTATAATCTTGGTCGGTATCCAGAATAATCTGGATTAAAATCCAGAAATTTGGGTACCCAAATTGTATTATGATGGACNTTTTTTTTTTTTTTTTTTTTAACTCTAGTATCAGTTTTTACTCATTAGCCTAAAGCTCCGTTTGCTTACACAAAATTCTTATTTCATCTCATCTCATCTCAATCATTATAATTTTTTTAAATTTTCATACAAAAATATAATAAACAATTCAACTTTTTTAAATTAAAAAAAAATAATACTAAAAAATATATTCTAACAATATTTTATTTAATTACTATTAGAAACATCTCATCTCATCTTATCTGAATTGTGTATCCAAACCCAACCTAAACTTTATTATCTTTAGAGAAAAGCAAATTAGTGCTATTTTGTTATAATCACATCTTTCCATTTCACCGGCCCATGTATTGACGTGGCATTTACAATGGTAGATATATTAATTTAAGAGAAAAAGGATATCTAAGCCCTCATTTGATTATGTAGTTTAGATGAGATAAGATGAGTTATTTTGTTAAAAGTTGAATAAAATATTATTAGAATATTATTTTTTAATATTATTTTTATTTTAAAATTTTAAAAAATTAAATTATTTATTATATTTTATATGAAAGTTTGAAAAAGTTATAATCATGAGATGAAATGATATGATATTATTTCATGTATCCAAACCGCCAAATCAACGGGATGAGATCAAAGTCCTATCAATGTGTAGTAGTACATAATGCAACTCACGCTTCTTCTTCTTCTTTATTTTCCGAAAAAAGTGTATGAGATCCTATTTTTCGGACTAACACACCAGTGATATATAGTTGGTAAACATAAAACCAAAATATTTGTATTTTGGCTTTATTTTAATAATTGTAATGAGTTCCACAAAAATCATTATGTTTATTGGTTGAAAAGAAAGTGGATTTGAGGGGATCCAATGAATTAACGTGTCTTTAGACATCAAGAACAAAAGAAATCAACCATATTATTCTTCTCTCTGCCATTCCTAGTGGAAGGCTGAGGTGAAGCATGGGGACTACACTCTTTCCTAACGAAATTGTGGTGGGACGAAAGAACGTACGTAGTAGGAGGATGGTTACATAGTAGTGAGGCAGAAAAGTACGGTGGGGCACAGAGGAGCAGAATTGATTGAGCTGCTTATCACAAAGGAATATGCAAAGCAATCTCAGTGTGAAGGTGAAGAAGAGGCTTTCGAGATGAATGATCTAGAAGAACAATGGGGGAGGTTTTGCCTAACGGAGGAGGAAGGGGAAGCTATAGCCATTGACGGGGATGTTAATGAGGAGATATGGTTCAAAGGTGACTGCAGTTTAGTAGGGAAGCTGTACCTGGGAAGGTATATTGGCCGGGTGGTTCTAGAGGATACAATGAAGAAAGTTTGGAGAGTTAGTAAACCTGCTAAGTTCGTGGAGCTAGTTGGTAATATGTTTTCCATAACTTTTGCCAACCAAGCAGACAAACAGTGTGTATGGAATGGAAGACCATGGCTATTTGATTCACATCTGCTAGCCTTGAAGCTGTTTGACGAATACACACCCCCACAGAGAAAGAGGTTTGAAAAGGAAAGTTTCTAGGTCCAAATGCACAACATGCCACTTGCATGCATGAATGAAGAACAAGGGAAACAGATAGGGAAAACAATAGGAAGGGTCGAAAAGGTGGACATGAAAGAAGATGGGAGTGGGTGGGGCAAGTTTCTGAGGGTCCTTCTCAACATGGATCTTATGAAACCTCTGGCCAGAGGTAGAACAATCATGTTGAAAGGCAAGAAGTTATGGATCCCAATCAAGTATGAAAAGCTGCCCAAATTCTGCATTGAATGTGGCTGCTTAATACATGGCAGAGTGGGGTGTCCTGGGAAGGTGGGTGTGAAGGTGCAATATGGAGTGTGGTTGAGGGCCAAAACAAAAATGGAGTCTAAGTTGAAAATCAGAGAAGATGGCTTAGATAGCCAGTGGAGAGAAGAGAGAAAGGAAGCTAGTTGCGATAGGGTAGACCAGAATTAAGGCAAAGGAAGAGGATACTAAGAAGGATGAGGGTGAGCAAAATAATGAAGAGGAGAGATAGAGAGAAAGGAGAGATTACAAACAAGGATGGAGGGTACATTACTCAAAAAAGAAAAAAGGAAGAGGAGATGAAGGGAGAAACAGTGTTAAAAAATATTAAAAAAAAACAGAAGTTGTGCAGTGGAGTAGAGGACATTTCTCATCAACTATTTGCAGAGGCTGGTTGATGGGCCCCAAGATGGACCTAGTTTAAAGATCCTTTGCAAGTTTAATATGGGCCAATTACAAGATCAAGAGCTAAGAACATCAAGAGAGCAATGTAAGGATTGATGCAATCTACTTGGGACGAGTCAAGCAAGAGCCCAACATTCAAAATGGACTTGAAGGATGAAGATCCAATTTTAATTCATTTGATACAAGCTATAGAAGAGGGTAATAACATGACTTAAAGGTGTTGGGCACTTAAAGGATTTAAAATTGTTTAAATCATTTAAATGAATTATTTTATTTGTTTAGAATAATTGGATTTTATGATGTTTGGCCCACATGTCTTATTTCTTATGAATTAGGGTTTTTAGGAAGGCCTTGTATTTTGGCCAAGGGCTTATTTGGAAAGTTACTTTTTAGGAACTAGGGTTTAGAAAAGTTACTGTAGGGTTTAGAAAAGTTACTGTAGCGGCACTGTTCATGCAGCTGAATCACTGTAGCGGCACTGTTCATGCAAGGGCAGTTTTGAGAGAAAGGGTTTTATTTTGGCGAGGGTTTCAATAGGGTTTTGGTTTAAATACTCTTTGTAGCCTCTTTTAAAGATTAGATAATATTGAATTTTCATTGTGAGTTGAGTTTACTCCTCTTGTTCTTGATTGAACTTTTTTGAACTTATCAAAGGTAAATCACAACTTTTGTGGCGTTCCTCCTTGTAATCTGGGTTCTTGAGACGGGTTCTTCAACGGGTCTAGATTTTAATATAATCTAGGTTCTTGAAACCAGTTCTCATCGGGTCTAGATTCTCCATCCATTGACTTGATTTGGCTTTCTTGGGTGAGTTTTCAGATTGATTGTGAGTTCAAGGGATTCATTTCCTGCGGGTTCATATCACTGGTCACCAGCCCCTCCAATCCCAATGAAAATCTTAAGTTGGAACTGCCGAGGGCTTGGGAACCCTCAGACAGTTCAAGATCTCTACCAAATAGTGGAGAACAAAAAGCCCGATGTAGCTTTTTTAATGGAAACTAGATTAAAAGCTGTCAAGTGTAATGGTTTGAATAAGAGACTTAAGTGTAAAGGTTGTTTTGTGGTTGACCCAGTGGGACAAAAAGGGGGTTTAGCACTCTTATGGAGCAGTGGGGTCAAGCTAGAAGTGTTGAACTACACCCAAAGACATATAAATGTATGGATATCAGGTGAGGTGGATAGCTTGAGGTGGCTGCTAACCTGTTACTATGGCCATCCAGAAACCCATAAAAGGGTTGAAGCTTGGGACTTACTTTCATCCTTAAAACCAAGAGGCTCCCAAGGGTGGTCTGTGTTAGGAGATTTCAATGAATCTTAACCCAAAATGAGAAGTTAGGAGGCAGATCTAGACAAGAGAAACTTATGGAGAAGTTCAAAAAGGTACTGGAGAAGGGGGAACTTGTCACATTTGAAATGGATGGGTAGCAAGTTCACATAGAGCAACAGGCATGAGGATGCTTCTTTCACTAAAGAAAGACTTGACAAGGTGATAGCTAACCCAACCTAGGTCCAGCTATTCAAGGAGTGTTGGGTGGAAGTATTAACTGGTAGGAGCTCTGATCACAGGCCAATTTTGTTGACCATGAACAGAAGGGATAGAAACATATGGAAGACAGGAAAAATCTTTAGATATGAAGCAAGTTGGTTTAAAGAAGAGGGTTGTGAAGAAGTGATTCAAGGGGCATGGATGATAAAGGAAGAAAGGAGAGGGTCACAAGCATCCATAACAAAACAACTGGAAAGCTGCAGAGGGGCACTCATGGGATGGAGTAGGCATTTCAGATTGGATAGAAGCCGAGAAATTAAGGTGAAATCTGAGGCATTGAAGAGGTTACAAGATGAAGAGAGCAATCATAACTCAGCTGAGATAAAGAAGCTACAGAAAGAAGTTGGAACTTTGCTTGAGAAGAAGGATATCAAGTGGAAACAAATAGCCAAAAGAAACTGGTATAAATTGGGGGACAAAAACATAAAGTATTTCCACGCATGTGCAAACCAGAGAAGGCAAAAGAATAACATTGAACAAATTGAGGATGGGCAAGGGAGGATTCATAAATGTCAGGTTGGGATTGATAGGGCTTTCAATTGTTACTTTGAGGATCTATTCTCATCAACTCAGCCAAGTACAAAAGCCTTGGAAGAATGCCTAAAACATATAGAACCTCGAGTTACAAGGGAAGCAAATGGCAAACTGCTCAGGCCATTCTGTAAGGTGGAGATTGAGGAAGCTATTAACAGCATGGCACCTTTGAAGTCACTAGGCCCTGATGGTTTTGGAGCTTGTTTCTACCAAAACCATTGGGGAACAATTGGAGATGATGTGTGTGCAGCAGTGCTAGACCACCTAAATGGTAACACTCCTTTCCAACCTATTAACTTCACCTATACTGCTTTAATCCCCAAGAAGAAAGACCCCAAAGTAGCTACTGAGTTCAGGCACAATAGTCTTTGTAACGTATTCTATAAAATTGGTTCCAAAGTGCTAGTTAACAGGTTCAAAGAAGTATTGTCAGAAATCATTTCAGGCAATCAAAGTGCCTTCATTCCTGGACGAATTAGTACTGACAACATCATGATTGCTTATGAGGTCTTGCACACAAAGAAGGTGGGGAAGAAGGGGCAGAAAGGGAATTTGGCCATTAATTTTGACATGTCAAAAGCTTATGATAGAATAGAGTGACTGTTTGTGAAAGCAGTTATGAAGAAGCTTGGCTTCTGTGATGAATGGACAAAACTAGTTATGAGTTGCATCACATCAGTCTGTTACTCTATGCTAATCAATGGAAAGCCAGGAGCAAAAATCTTTCCTTCGAGGGGCCTGAGACAGGGGGATTGCCTATCCCCTTATTTATTCATAATGTGTTTTGAAGAACTAAACTCATTGCTTAATCATTCAGATTCGATAGGGAACACTAAAGGGGTCACAATTGTGAGAGGAGGGCATAAAGTAAAATCATCTGCTCTTTGTAGATGATTGCATTTTATTTGGGAGAGCTTGTGTGGAGGAATGGAGGAGTTTGCAAAAATTGTTGCTAAGGTATGAAAAAGCATTTGGACAATTTCTGAATAAAGATAAGACAACAGTTTTCTTTGGCTCAAACACACCTTTAGCATATAGGGATTTAATCCTAAGTGAAGGGGGTCCCTGGTACAAGGCAGCTATGAACAATACCTAGGTTTACTCACCATGGTTGGTAAATCTAAGTACAATACTTTTAGATGTCTCGAGGAGAGAGTGTGGCAGAAAATTAATAACTCGAAGAATTACTTCCTATTAGGTGTAGGCAAGGAGATTTTGATTAAGGTAGTACTACAAGACATCCCTTCTTACACAATGAATGTATTTAAGCTGCCTAAAAAACTGTGTAAGGAGATCAATGTGTTGCTTTCTGAATTCTGGTGGGGTAATCAACAGAAAAGCAATGGGATTCAATGGAGGAGTTGGGAAAAAATGGGGAAAGCCAAGGGAAATGGAGGTTTGGGATTCAGAGACCTGATCAGCTTCAATGTAGCCCTCCTAGCTAAACAAGCTTGGAGATTGTTACAAAGTCCTCATTCATTGGTTGCCAAAATCTACAAAGAGAAATATTTTAGGAACACCTCTATTACAGAAGCTAGCTTGGGGGATGCCCCATCTCTAATATCCTTTTGTGTTCAATCCCCTATCTCAAGATTAGATGTAGATGCAAGAGTTATAGACCTGATTGATGATGAATCAAAGGAATGGAATGAAGGAATAATCAAGTCAGTATTCAACAAAGAAGAAGCTGAGCACATATGCAGTATTCCTATTAGCAAAAGGGGTATTAAGGACAAATTGATATGGGGTCCCTCAAGAAGAGGTGTTTTTTTAGTGAAAAGTGCCTAACTTTTGGAAGAAAACAAAAAGAAGGCAGGGAAAGGAGAGTCTTCAAGGGAGACTGAGATGGATAGCAGGTGGAAGACCATATAGGACAAGAAAATTCCTGGCAATGTGAAGATTTTTATGGGGAAGGTAGGGAATAATCTCCTTGCTACCAGAGGTAACCTCTATACAAAAAAGTTATTGACAACCCTATATGCCCCATATGTTTAAGAGGTGATGAGACTGTTATCCATGTTCTCTGGCATTGTCCTATTACTAGTGATGTGTGGGCTGAGTCTCTTAGAGCAGTTCAGAAGTGGTGTGATAATGAAGCTGACCTGCCAAAGTTATGGGAGGATGTGTTAGGGAAACTTAATAAGAATGAATTAGAGGAAGTGGCAGTCATCATGAGGGGAGTGTGGATGAGAAGGAATAGATTTATTTTTTAAAATAAATTCTCTAGTCCGAGTAGTGTAATCAGAACTGACAAAGAATTGCTGGAAGAATTCCATTCAGTAGAGGAGGGCATAGAAGATACAGGTATGCCTAAGAATCGAACCTTAATTGAAGTTCCCAAGAAATTGTTAACACCAGGAGAAAACAGTTTCAAAGCTAACTGGGATGCAGCATGTGATGTCAAACATAGGCAAATGGGGATAGGAGTCATCATTAGAGATGAAAAGGGGGAAGTCACAGTAGCTTACTGCGGAGCAAAAGGCAGTGTGGACCAACCAGTAATAGCAAAGGGACTTGCACTCAGAAAAGCCATGGAGCTTTGCAGTGATTTGGGGCTCAATAAAGTGATATTTGAAAGGGATGCTCAGACCATCGTAGCCGGGATCGCTAACTAATACTAATTTAATAGAAAATACTAATATAATAGAAAAGAACTATCTTTTCTGCATACTTTCCTCGGTTCCGTTGCTACCGCAGGCTTTACGCAATCGATCGAATCATATAGATATCCTTTCAACACAACATAGGTCATTGAAAGGATCTCGGAGACCCACCAAAGCACAAAAGTCAGGATCTTTCAGAAAATGAATTCCTATTCGAAGAGTGCATAACCGCATGGATAAGCTCACACTAACCCATCAATTTGGGATCTAATTCGGGATTTTCCTTGGGAGGTATCAGGAAGGAATTGGAATGTAATAATATCTATTCATAAAAGTTGTTTATAATCCAGTTGAAGACCTGTCTTGTTATGGAAGCATCATTGAAGATTCAAAGTCTTTTTTAGTCACTTGGTCCAATTGGACAGTTCAGTATATACATAGAAACACAAACACAGTAGCACACAATTTGGCTAAGGTAGCTTTACAATCAAATGTAGAGCAAGTAGGGATAGAAGAGACACCAACTTGTATTTCTTCCTGTTTACAAAAAGACATGGAAGGATTTGTAGACACTGTTCTATGAATGAATGAAAGAACGAGATATCATTTTCTAAAATAAAAATAAAAATAAAAGAATGAAAGAAAACAGGGTATTACTTTTAAGAAAGCCTCCTAATAAAGCTGTCACGACGGCAAGGACGAGTCAATATAAATTGAGGCCTAAGGCGAAATTGAAGCGAGTCTTCGTAATTATAATATACTAAAATATAAATTATTATATGGAATATTTTCAATATTTTCAATAAAATGAGATTTTATTTAAAATCTTTAAATACAGTTTTGTGAATATATATTTACAACAACAACTTGAAATGAGCCCTCAATGCTAATTTTGTGCCTCAATTTAGTAAGATCTTAAAAAAATTATTTAAAATATAAATAACTAATTGTATTACTAATAAAAAAATCATTGTATTAAATATTAAATTTAGTATTATGGGCCTTGCACACATTGAAAACTATAAAAAAATTTATTTAAAATTAAAAAATGGGGCCTTACGTAAGATGGGGCCTCCAGTCTTAGGCAATGGCCTAAATGTGCTTTACCATTGAGCCAACCCTGCACAACGGCTACCTCTAAAGCATGATCAATGGAATATTCTCCCAATCACCTTGACTCCTGCAATGGCTATTTAATTGTATTTGTTTTTCATTTTTCACAAGTTACCTTATTAGCTCTAATATCTAATGGTACAATAGCTCATGTATTGGTGTAATACACGTTATATAAAAGGAATAACAGACTCTGTATGCTCTCACATTAGTTGAGGCATTTCATCAAACACTTTGTGTTCATTGTCTTTATGATACTAGAGCCCTTGTGAGTGAAGAGTCTTCCTCCCATGGCTACCATTGCCCTTAATGTAGGTAACTCTGTTACCTTGAAGCTCAACAACACCAACTATCATCTATTGTGTGAACATATTTTGGCCTTGGTTGAAAGCCAAGACCTTGTTGAGCATCTCACGGATGCAAAACCACCTCCAGAATTATCCAACCCCATTGATGTTGCCTCTGGTTCAAGCAAATCCAAAGCCACTCCAATCTTCCTCCAATGGCGCAAATAGGGTCAATTGCTCCTTGATTGGATTATAGGCACATTATCTGAAAAAAAAAACATTCGGCCTTGTTGTGGGGCTTGATTATGCTCACCTAGTTTGGGTGGCTCTTAAAAAGGCTTATACGCATGACTCCCAGAAAATGGAGTTCCATCTCACTCAACAACTCACGTACCTGCATAAAGAGCCTACAACGCTACTGGCCGATCACCTTCGTGCTTTCAAAGGATTGTGTGACAGCCTTGCTTCGACTGGACACCCTTTGCAAGACAAGACGAAGGTCTTCTTGCTGGTGAATAGCCTCGGAGCCAAGTACGAGCCCTTCATGACGACGATGCCGAAACCACCCATGCCTTCCTATGCTGAACTCCTCCCTACTCCAAGGGTATGAAATCCGATCCTCACTTCATGATTCCACTAATTCCTTTGCTTTCTATGGAAAGAGAAGTGGTACCCCAAACACCAAGGATTACCGCAAAAACCACCGTTCTCAACCACGGTCCTTCTCTTCGGGGTTTTAATCCTCCAACCAGTAGGCTAGGACCAACTTTGGGGCTGGAGGACAAAATGTGCACTTTGACCAACCCCAACATGGGTCTAACACACGTGAATTTGTTGACAGGCCCAATAACAAGGCTTGTGACTCCTCCCGTAGTGAAATATGCCAAATCTGGGGAAAAAAAGGACATGTTGCTCCTAAGTGTTGGAACAGGTTCAATCATTCTTACGAACCTGAGGTTATTCCCAAGGCCCTTGCTGCAATGATACTTGAGAATTTTTCTCATGATGCTGAATGGATTGCTGACACTGGGGCGTCAACTCACATGACCTCCAACCGAGGTATACTCAAAAATCTTCATTGCTATTTTGGTAATGATTCTGTTATTATCGGTGATAGTAGCTCTCGTGCTATTACTCATATTGGTGATACTTTTCATGATAATGGTACTACTAAGATTAAATTACGCAATGTTTTATTAGTACCTAGCTTGGCTAAAAATCTTTTATCTACTAGGCAACTTATTACTGATTATCCCTATAACTATGAATTTTACGATGTTGGGTTTGTTGCTAAGGAACGGGAGACCAACCATTTCTTGTTGACTAGACAACAGAAGGGTAACCTCTACATCATGTCCCCCCTTACAAAGCTCACTTCTCCACACACTTCCGGCGAGTCTCTGAAGACATGTGGCACCAGTGCTTGGGACATCCTCAGACCTCAGCTTTACAAGTCCTAAAATTCAAAGGACTTATTCAAATTTTTGGTTCTAATAAAAATTCTTACTTTTGTGACAGTTGCCAATTAGGCAAACTTAGCAAACTACCATTTTTACCATCTTGCAATATTACTCATGTTGTGTTTGATAAAATTTATTGTGACCTATGGGGTCCAACTCCTATGGTCTCTATTGGTAAATTTCATTATTTTGCATGTTTAGTTGATGTTTTTCTTAAATTTATGTGGCTTATTTCTTTAAGCAAAAAATCATTTTTTTTTTCTCTTTCTTTTTTAATTTTTGAAAAATATGTTGAGAGTCAGTTTAACAAAAAAAAAATTAAAATTTTTCAAACTGATGGGGGAGGTGAGTTTGCTAATACTCAATTTACATCCCATTTACAAAAATAAGCCACTACTCATTGTTTTTCCTATCCTCATACCCCTAAACAGAATGGTATGGTTGAATGTCGTCACCGTACCATTCGTGAACTTAGTATGACCATGCTTTTTCATAGCGGCGTTCCAAAAACTTCTGGGTTGAAGCCTTCGTCACTGACACTTTTCTTATTAATCGTCTTCCCTCCACCACCATCGACTTACAGTCACCCTTTTCCATACTCTACAGATCCCATCCTAACTACAGTTCCCTACGTGTCTTCGAATCAAAATGATTCCCCTACACATGGGATACCAAACAGAATAAATTTGACCCTAAAACTTTGTCATGTGTTTTTATGGGTTATAGCGATAAGCATCAAGGGTATAAATGTTATCACCCTCCATTTGGTTGTACCCTCATCTCACAGCATGTTGTCTTTGATGAGTCTACCTTCCCCTGCACTTGATACACCCTCTGCTAGCATCAGTAGTCTACCATCATCTCCTTTACTTATCTCTGATCCACCCACTACTATGCCCATTCCACCTATTGACCTTTCCACCACTTCTTCAGTAGCCTCTAATAACACCATTGTTACCCGCTCTAAATCCCATAGAGACAAAATCGATCCACTCTGCTCTCAAACACCCTAGTTGGTTACAAGCAATGCATGATGAAGTACAGGCATTATGTGTGAATAATACTTGGACTCTTGTCCCTCGTGAGTCTACCATGTCTATCATTAGTTGTAAATGGATTTTCAAAACTAGACTCAAAGCTGATGGCACCATAGAACGGTTGAAAGCTTGTTTAGTTACTAGAGGTTTTCATCAAGAAGATGGCATCAACTATCATGAGACCTTATCTCCCGTTATCAAACCAAGTACGATCCAGATTTTCATCACACTCGCTCTGATCAACCGCTAGAGCATTCATCAATCAGACATCAAGAATGTCTTTCTTCATAGTGACCTCCACGAATCTGTTTTCATGGAACAACTTTCAGGTTTTGTTCACCCAACACACTGTTCTTACGTTTGCAAGTTAAATAAAGCTCATTATGGTCTCAAATAGGCTCCCCATGTATGGTTTGACAAGTTTAGCAATTTTTTATTAACTTATGGCTTTATTTGTAGCACTATTGATTCTTCCTTATTTATTTGTCATTCCTCCCGTGGTACTCTTATTTTACAATTGTATGTTGATGACTTTTATTGCCCAGTTCCTCCTCTACTTATCTTCATGAATTTATTTCCACTCTTCACAATCAATTTGCCATGAAAGACCTTGGCCCTTTAAACTATTTTAGGGTATTCAGATCACCCCAGCAACTGATGGACTTACCTTGTCTCAAACAAATCTGGTTTTGATATTTTAGAACATGATACAATGCATGATTGTAAACCCATGGGTACTCCCATGATGCCCAAGACCAAGGACTTACGTCACAGACACCTTTCTCTGATCCTACTCGCTACTGCGGTATTGTGGGTGTACTTCAATACCTTACTCTTACTCACCCTGGCCTCTCTTATAGTGTTAATTTTGTTTCTCAATTTATGCATTCCCCTACTGAAATCCATTATAAAATGGTCAAGCACATCCTTCGATATTAAAGATACTATTGATCTTGATCTTCATTTTAGTTCACATTTTACACTTGATATGTATGCCATTTCAGATGCAGATTGGGCAGGTTGCCCTCTCACCAGATGTTTCACCACTAGCTACTATGTCTTTCTTGGTAGCAATTGCATATCCTAGTCTGCAAAAAAGCAACATACAATTTCTTGACCAAGATCTGAAGCTAAGTACAGAGCAATGGCCCATACTACTGCTGAGATAACTTGGATATCATTCTTACTTAGTGATCTGGGCATTCACCTCACCTCCACTCCGTTCTTACTTTGTGATAATATTAGTGCACTTTATATGATAGTTAACCCTGTCTTTCATGCCTGGAGCAAGCACATCGAGATTGATTATCATTGCGTTCATGAACGTGTAGCTCTTGGCCTCCTTCATACTCAGCATGTCTCAGCCTCTCTCCAACTTGCTGATATTTTTACCAAGCCGCTTGGAGGACTTGCTCTTTCTGGTCTTCACACCAGACTTGAACTCGTACCTCAACACAGTTTGCGGGGGCATAATAACACAAAAGGAAACTTATCAAATGAAGACTCACACCTCACAGCAGTTATCACAACATCTACCTCCAAAGCATGATCAATAGAAAATTCTCCCAATCACCTTGACTCATGCAACGGATAGTTAATTGTATTTGTTTTCCATTTTCCACAAGTTACCTTATTAAGCTCCAGTCTCCAAAGGTACAATAGCTCATGTACTGGTGTAATACACATTATATAAAGGAATAATAGACTCTCTATGCTCTCACGTTAGTTGAGGCATTTCATCAAGCACTTTGTGTTCATTGTCTTTACCTCCTACCACGCTTTTATGCTTATAGTTAGTCTCCATGCATTATAGTGGTTATATCTCCTATCGAAGGGATACAGGTTGCCTCCTATTGGAAAAATAACAGGACATCTCCAGTGTGAATCCAATGGCTACTATTGCAGTTGGCAAGCCAAGTCCCTTAATTTTCTCTCTTTTCTTTTCCTCCATTATGCTACTCATTTTGATCAAACCAAAACCAAACAACAATTCTTTATCTCAAAGTCCAACCATGTTGAGAATAAACTGCCACCGAAGAGCCACCTGTTGTTTTATTCTTTTATTTATTTTTGTCAAAATTTTATTAAAAATAAATTTAAACAGACCAAAAAGAATGTCCTCACAATTATTGTGTTATTATTTATTATAAATATTAAAAAAATATAAATATTTTAATACTAGTTACCATGTTTAATGGATAAATAGCGGTTTTTTTAAATTACTAGCGTATTTAATGGGTAAATAAATTTTTTAATTTTTTTATTTTGTGTTGTAGAATTATAGTTGATGAAATATGTTGGGCAAATAAGAGAGTAGCCATTGAATTTTATAACAGGGAATTTCTTGTTATTTTTGCAGCAGGGGGCAAGCCAGATCCTATATTGTCATACATAAATTACTACGAGAATGAGGGAATGAAAACAGAGTAGACAAAATTTAAATTTTGTTAAAAGTACTAGATAGAGTATGTGCAAGCTCCACACTCTACTTGAAAAAAAAAATAAAAAACAAAAAGGTAAAGTCTTTTTTTTTTTTTTTTTATTTCAAAAGTCATGGAGCTCCCAAGTTTAGCCACTTTTTTCAAAAGAAACGCACCGGAGTTGCAAATTCTAAAACTGTAAATATTATTCACTTTCTTAAACATCTAATCCTTCAAAATGTAAATTATTTTGAATAATTCTATTTTAAGGCTCTACTTCACATACTAATCATATGATATAATTTAACTTAAAAAATAAATATTAAAATTTAAATCTTAAAAATTGAATCACGTAATCTCAAGCCTTGTCTAGATATCAGTCTCGTTTGTTTTTATAATTTCTTTCAATTCATCTCATCTAATCATTATAACTTTTTTAAATTTTTATATAAAATAAAATAAATAATTTTTTTTTTTAATCTTAAAATAAAAATAATATTAAAAAATATATTCTACCAATATTTTATTTAATGTTTAACTTTAATTTCAACTAAATTACATAAATAACAAGGAAGATTGCAAAATTCAACAATAATTACAAAAACTAAATACAGGGGTGAGGCTTTCGGTTTGCAAGGACTATGGTAACATAGAGGCAAAATTGCAGGAGAATGAAAGCTACATGCCATTCATGTTCAGTGCAAAAGATGGCATTCACATGGAGACCTAATTCGGTTTCGAACTCCGGTTGCAGTTGCAACAACCTCCTCCCCTTCCCTAAAACCATAACCAAAGTAGCCTCCTCCAAATTCACATTCTCGGCCGCCAAAACTAGCATTTCCTCTCCCCAGCCCTCAACAGCGCAATCAAGTGCAAACGCCTCACATGGTAATGGCACAAGGACAAGGCACACTGCCCCTCCTCTCAACACAGTCTCTGAGCGCGAGAGGCTCCGAGACTTGCTTGCAAAGCTGCGCCAGAAGAACTCATGCCCGTTGCAAACGCTTAGAGATGATGGAGATTGGACTGAAGACCATTTCTGGGCTGTCATCAGATTCCTCAAACACACCTCTAGGTCCCATGAAATTCTTCAGGTTCTCTCTCTTTCTCTTTCGCTCTCGCTCTCGCATCCACGTAAATGGACACCGAGATTATAACTATTGGGGTTTTCAGGGTTATGATAATATGTACCTTAATCTTTGATTGGCTTCTTAGTTACTTTACGTTTGGTTACTTATAAAGAATAGATATGGTTATGGATTTTATGTTTCTGGTTGTAACTTGTGTTTCTTCCAATAAACTAAAACTACTCAACCTGTAACTCTACTAGGTTCAACTAAACGGAACTCTGTTTCATGAGAATCTTAATTAAGGACGAGTATTCTAAAATTCGATATCATTTCTTTGCGTCTGTTTTCTCCGCAGCCAGAGGAGCATTGGCAAATTTTTTTCCTTTTAGCGGGTTTCTTCGCGTGTCTCCAATTGACTTTTTAAATGTATGAATAGGTGTTTGATATGTGGAAGGACATTGAGGCATCGCGGATTAATGAATTCTACTATGAGAAGATAATAGGGCTATTATGTGAAGAGGGTCTGATTGAAGAAGCAGTGTCGACATTTCAAGAGATGAAAAGCCGTGGCCTTATCCCTTCTTTGGAGACTTATAATTCAATTATTCATAGTTTTGCAGGAAAAGGGAGCTTTGAAGATGCTTTATTTTACCTCAATGAGATGAAAGAAGCCAATGTGACACCTGAAACTTATACCTATGATGTGTTAATTCAAGCTTATGGGAAATATAATATGTATGATGAAATGGGTATGTGTCTTAAGAAGATGGAATTAGACGGGTGTTCACCTGATCAAATTACTTATAATTTGCTTATCCAAGAGTTTTCACAAGCTGGGTTACTCAAAAGAATGGAAAGAATATATCGGACCGTGCTTTCTAAAAGGATGGATTTGCAGTCACCTACCTTGGTTGCAATGCTAGAGGCTTATGCTAGATTTGGGATCGTAGACAAGATGGAAAAGGTTTTTAGAAGAGTTTTGAACTCAAAAACCCATTTGAACGATGATGTGATAAGGAAAGTGGCCGGGGTTTATATTGAGAACTATATGTTTTCAAGATTAGATGACTTGGGAGTTGATGTTTCAACAAGGTTTGGCGCATCTGATCTTGTTTGGTGCCTGCGTCTTCTTTCTCATGCTAGTCTTTTGAGCCGAAGGGGTATGGATTCCATTGTTAGGGAGATGGAAGAGGCAAAAGTTCCTTGGAATGTAACAGTAGCAAATATTATCATGCTTGCTTATCTGAAAATTGAAGATTTCACTAATCTGAAATCCTTGCTTTACCAATTACCATTCCTTTGTGTGAAGCCCGATATAGTTACTGTTGGAATTTTATTTGATGCTATGATGATTGGATTTGAAGGAGCTAGGGAAGTAGAAACATGGAGAAGTACGGGCGATCTCTACAGAGTTGTGGAAATGAACACTGATCCCCTGGTTCTCACTGCATTTGGAAAGGGGCGTTTCCTGAGAAACTGTGAAGAGGCATACTGCTCCCTTGAACCTCAAGCTAGAGAACAGCAAACGTGGACTTATGATAGCCTCATTGATTTGGTTTTAGGGAAGCCTTAGTTGAATGAAGTCGAGGTAAGCTCTTCAATGATACCCTTATCAAAATCTACATCTATACACTATATATTTTCCAAATATAGAGCTTTGCTCGTATGAAGCCACATCATCAACCATTCTTCCACTCTATTACTATTAGAGGTATTGATACACAAACTTTTTTTACAATTGTTATTCAACTCTGTTTTAAATGAAAGACAGCTATGTAAAATTTAAAATTTAAATAAAAAACTTCTGTATTTTTTATGAAGTGGCACTACTCTATTGGTTGGTTGTAAAATGGGAAGTAATATAGTTGTTAGGATATCATTAATCTATTTTGAATTGAAGACAGTGGATAAATTAGTCCTACAAAGCCACATCATCCACTCCTCCTTTGTTATATTATTAAGTAATAATTAAACAATATATGTCAACAAGTTAAACTTATTAAATAATAAGAATCAAGATTGCTATGATGGCCTTCACACTTTTCTCTTCTACATGGAGAGACTGATGGAAAGAGTACCAAAGAAAGATTTCTCATTTTCATTGCTTATCTTGAAATCCTTTCTCAGTTTCCTTTGCAATTATGTTCATTAGAATTTCACTCCGCTTCTCTGATGTAATGTCTTTACACTTGTTTCTTGAAGTTATGTTGGTGAGTTAAGGATTTACCGTTCACATGCCATCTGCCAAGTTCAGTGGTTGCTTCTGAAAGGAACTTTTTTATGGTATTCATACTTCATTAATTTCAATTTCAGCGAGGACAGAAAGGCAGGAAGTGCATGCCTGATGCTTGGTGGAATGCATTGGTTGTTGCAACAGCCAAGTTCAAGCCTTGTTGGTAGAGCAGCTGTGCAGCTGTGGTTGTAGCGTAGTAGCTAGTAGGTGTAGCTCATGGATGGTTGCTTGCTGTCAGGGATGGGGCGCGGTAGGTTGGTTGGGAGTAGGGTGAAATTGATGATGGTATAATTTCTTGATGATTAGGCTTGATGGTTCTGCAAAAATTGATGGCATACACTTTTGCCACAAGATCAAATGAGGGATATTGACTCAAATATGGCAAAATGGCTCTGATATGATTGCAATAGCTGTCGTCTTACATTGTTAAGGTCCTAAAAATCAACTCTTAATCTCTTCTAACTGCTTCCTATTCCCAAATGTAATCCCCTAGAATCCATATCTAGAGATGACCCAAACGACCTCAAAGTAAATGAGACATACTCTCAAGCCTCTCCCAAATCATCTGGGGTGGTAGCCATCTTCTTTACATGCTCACCTGATTGATCATCTTGAGTAATTTCAGCATGCATATTCGTTTTCTGCAAGCAGGAGTATTAATAGTGTGTGTTATTCTTTTTCTTATAACTCGGCCCTTGATTGGTTATGTCATCCGATGTCAACGGGTTAAATGTTATGAATCCTTCCAATAAAAATGGCAACTAGTGAGAAATAATGGCATTACAACAACGAAATAACGATAATAATGAACCATTGAAAGTTGTTTATGCATGACATCTAATAAAACAAAACAACTAACCCCTATGTTTCATTGCTATACTGATTACTGGAAGAGCATGGTATAGAACAAGGAACTGTCACCTGGAGTACTCAATTCAGATTAACAATCTGTTCAGTCGTCAGGAACTCAAAATTCAGTAGCTCCTGTTTTTATCTTTTGCAAAAGGAAAAAAAAAAAAAAACAGTTGCTCTCGAAACGAAAAATACCATCTCTGTGCTCACATTACTCGCTGCAGGGTTTTCACTTATGAAATAAATGCATGTATCATTGATCACAGATCTCATCCACTCTGGAATCTTTTGGAGTTTGGGAACAGAACAGCTACATGAATTGCAGGATGTTAGGAGATGTTTGGAAACAATTTTTATCTCATTTCATGTCATCTCATTTTCTTTCCAAACATCATTCAAACGCAAATATTTTTAAATTAATTATTACAACTTTCTCAAACTTTCAAACAAAATGCCAAAAACAATTAAACTTTTTCAAATCCTAAAACAAAAATTATATTCTAACGATATTTTACATTTATAATTTTTTACTCAACTTTTTCGTTCTCCTTTTTCAAAATTCAATAAATACTTGATTCACAAATTATTTTACCACTATTCACAGACCATCTTACTACTATTTATAAAATTTTCATCATTTTATTCCCCAAGCATCCCTAAGATTTTGAGGCTAAACTTGGAGCCACCGTAGATGCAGATATGTATCTCTTCCTCAATAATCCTAAACCAACTCTTCTTTTGTATCACTTTTGTCTCTTGCATGCCTAGCGGTTGTTGGGCTTGTTTGTGTGGAGCTTGATTATGTTTCTTTGTAGCCCAGTTTGATAATCTAAGACCAGATTTTGTTGTGGTTTTTTTGTGAATTTTCAATTAGGCTTAAGTCATGGAGTGAAGGATTGGCCCAAGCCGGAGCGATCATGAAGAAACCTCATGGGGATCTAGGGGCTTCATCCCAGGAAAAATTTTGACATGTTTTTGGCTCTTAATCCAACCCACTAATTAAGGCTTACTATATATTGTATTAAACCCTTGTACAATCACCGTATTGTATCTTTGATTATCATTTGAATAAACTCTTCTGCAGCTCCATGAACGTAGACACGTTGTTGAAACATGTAAATCTTGGCCGTGTATGATTAATTCTAATTTTTGTTTACTTTTTCTCTTATCATTCCTAACAACTGGTATCAAAAGTCAGATTTGGGTTTGAGTGAGAACAATGGCCAGAGAAGAAGTGAATGTCTATTTGAGTTCCTGTCATGTCCTCTACCCCCAAGTGTCAATGTTAAGGGCAGAACCCCAAACCCAAAGTCTCACCATAATCTCTCCTACGCTCCTCTTCGACAAGAATCAAATCTTGGATATCATCATATTTCAGCTTCATTTTTCTAGTAGAATTAATCACAATCATTCTCATTACCTCCCAAGTATTCGACAATGAAGCCAACAGAATCAATGCCTGGATTTCATCATCAAACTCAATCTCAATAGATGACAATTCATTTGTAGTAATGTTAAACTTACTCAAATGATGTGCAACAAACTTACTTTCTACCATTTTCAGATTGAACATTTTCTTCATCAAATGTATCTAGCTATTAGCTGATAGCTTCTAGATACCAGACAAGGCCACCATAAGATCCGCAATGGTCTTTTCCTTGATAATATTGTGTGCAACTGACATAAAACAAGCTCCGAGACAATGGTATATAAAGTTTGACAACTTTGTGTGTAGTTCCAGTTACACTAGATGTCAGGCAAACCACTGTTGTTATGTTTGACATTTGACAACTATATTATTCTATTAGTGCATGTGGATGATATGCTTTGAGTGGGATAGGCAAAAGGTAAAATGTGTGATATTAGGCAAACTTTGGTTAATGGGATGGATAAGCTGATGCTAATGCTCTAAAATAAATATGCTAACCTAAAAATATGGAAATGAATTTTTTTAAGCAGTACTTTAGTCAATGCCACTAGAATCCTTTAAATGCCTAATATCACCTAAAACCGGACTGCGATGGATTAGGCATCGTGGTTTCAACATCTTTGACATGTACTGTAACTAAGTCATTCTAGAATTTTATGATTATTTCGTCCAAACCGAACTAAACTTTCTCATTTTCTTTTCCTCATGCAAGCAAGTCTTCCCATGCTTTTTTTCCCTTTCTGTTGATTTAACAAAAGAAAAATCAGTGGAATTATCATATTTTTCATCCAATCATCAGCCATCGCTTCTCAAATTTTCTCAATGACTCCATACTCATCTTCGTCCTCCTAAGTTTTTCTTATTCCTCCATTCACACATGGAGTGAAGCCATCAATTAGTTCTCTCACCGAGGCACATCCTCCATTTAAGCACATCCATTCGAGATGCACATCCTACACACAAAGCAACTGTAACTTACCTGATGAAAGGTGTTTGGATGAATAGACAATGTGGGAAAATGCAATAAAATTGGTCAACTTCGAGGTTGACCTTACCTCCAAGAGAAGAAGAGAGAATGAAAAATTTATTGTATTAAGCTTCTGGATGATTTTCTACAAAGCCTACAGTCAACACTTATAAAGGAACAAATGATTGAACAAATGGGCCTTCAACCAAATATAGGTCAAGCCCACAAATTAGACCTTAGGCTTCCACCCAATTAGGTGTATGACAATGTCGTCCACTTTAGAGGGCCTTTCCCACAAGGTCAATACAACTTGCCCCTGGGATAATGAAAGACCAATGTTAGCAGGTGGTTTGCCTCTAGGATGAAAAAATGCCTACGACAGACTTTGAGAAGCACTAGGATGTTTGAAATTCCCACTAGAACACATTTGTGTAGCATGCTATTGATGGTCAACTGGAACTAAAGGTATGGGTTGGCATTGGCAATGGTGGTTGAACTGGCAGATGAGGAATTCCAAGAGTCTGTAATGTATTTGCAAACAATGATAATAGTCGATGTAAGGCAAAGGATCCCATAAACCTTTGTATACCGGAACAAGTAGTTCTTTGCAGGCAACAATTTTTTTCCATTACAAACTACCATATCAACTAAAGGAAAAACTGCTATTAGTTAGGAACCATCCCTTCTAGCACCAGAAAAATAAAAATCTTTTAAGTTTTGGGCATGGACCATGGATTTGTTTTGAGGAGATGATTTTTATTCATCACAGTATTTTTAAATGCATGAAAAGCTTCTTTTGGAAGGTAAGCATATGTTGTTCCACTATCCAAGACAATGTCATGCATTCCATCAAAGATCCTTGGCTTTAACTTCAGTGACTTTCCATCAACATGTATTTCCTTCATCTCGATCTTATAATATGTACTGCGAAAAGGGTCTGAATGGGTAAATACCAATGTTTTGAATACCGTACCGGATGTCGTACCGGTCGAGCCACTGGAACGAAATATTTCGAAACCGGTACCGTTTCGTATACCGTTTCGGAATAACATTTCGGTATATGAATAAATTATATATATAAATTATATTTCAAAATAATAGTCTATATATAAATACATTATAGATAAATACATAGATATATAAATTATAAATAGTCTAGTCTGAATTAAGAGTTAAAAAATAAACTTGTAGTTTGAAAATATGAAAAAAAAAAAAGGCCGAAATATCGACCGGTACAGGCCGAAATATCGGCCGGTACGAGGTGTGGCCGATATTTCGGCCAGTACAGAACATATGGTGTACCTGTACCGGTTCGGTGACCGGTACGGTACAAAATTCACAACAGTGATAAATACCAGATCATGTGGAGAAGAAATACCACCAAGTATCATGGCACCCCCGCCTACATCCATCCCACCATAACATAATGAAAATAGGTCACTAATGGCACCCTTGTCGACAATTGATCTATCACACTAAGCCCCATTATATAATTGACGCATTGAATGGAAAGATCTCCAGTTTCATGTTTTCACAGCCAAAAATTGCAAGTCGGAGCACAAGCACGCTTTCATTGTCGAAATAAATTATGTCCTCACTAAGCATGCCACTGCTAGAGCTCATCTCTACATACCATCTCTCATACATGCATTGAATTCCAGCATTGTCATAATTACAACTAGTACTGTACCTTATTTATTTATACGTGCTAGACAACTCTAGTTAGAACCAAGGATCCTGCCATTCATAAACAACCAAATTCAATGCAATACAAGTGTAAAGTCTTTGGCATTCACATCTATTTTGCAAAAGCATCGCAACTCCTTGCATCATAACCCATTGTAGGAAACGTTGAGCCCCTCTCTGCTTTTGTGCACAATTTGGTTGTCTTCTAATCCCCCATTTGAGACTAACGAGGGTCATAAGCATAGCACATGAATAGAGATGGTATATCCACCATGGATGAATATCACTTCCATTCACTCTCAAAATATTTTCTCACAATGGCAAACTAGTGTAGAGGAACAAAAGCGAAGCCTGGTATAGCTTAAGAGGAAATGCTAGCAAGCACCTATTCCAAATCCAAGAAACTAAATCTCCCTTAGGCATTTTATCGAATAAGTTAGGCACAAAACCCATACACCCATTCTTACCATACAATCCCAGCTCACTATGATCATATAGATCACTTAGCTCATCCAAATCAAAAATAAAAAGTTTCAGAATCAAGATTGTGACAATATTGATCATTCCCCACATTAATATGATAGGCCACGTAAGTCTAAGAGAAACCAAAACCGAACCCAAGTATCAAAGAGTGAGGCTTGAATGTGCACGGCATGCATGCAACGTAGGACTGGGTCATTTTCGGTTGCACATGTTTATTTCTGCATATTTATTTCCGTTAGTACGTGTGTTTAATTCTGTTCTACGTGTGTTTGTGTTTCGGTTACTAGTTGATAGCAGTATGGTGTTACCCTTTATTTTTGACTTTATGTACGTGGATTGTTAAGTGGTTTGCTATTTAAGCAACCAAGAATAATGGATTATGCAAGTTTATCCAAATTTGTGGTACATTCTCACCCGAAAAGAAAACAATGCACTTTATCATTTGAATATCTATATTGGGACCTATCATTGGCCTCAGAGCCAGGTTATTTATGAGAACCAATAAAGAACGTATTGAGCAGTTGGAGGCAGGGCTCGATGGAGTGCAAAATGAGTTACACAAGATGGAGCTCGGCATGGCCGATAGGCTTCATCACTTGGAAGAAACCCTCAATCGCCTCTCTAATGTATTGCTTGCAAACCAGGAGCCTCCAAACCACGGTAACCAATACCGTGAAGGCCACGATAGCGGATGACATGTTGTATCCTCCAAAACAGCGAAACTTGAGTTTCCTCGATTCTCAAGAGATGATCCGTCGGAGTGGTTCAATCGTGTGAACTAATTTTTTGAGTTCTAGAATACTCCTGAAGCCCATAAAGTTTCTTTGGCCTCCTACCACTTGGAAGGAGAGGCCAACCAGTGGTGACAGTGGATCCGCAGGACATTCCAAGAAGAAGGACGCACTCTCTCGTAGGCAAATTTTGAAGACGAACTCTGGGCTCACTTTGGGTCTTCGGAGTGCAAAGATTTTGATGAAGCTCTTTCAAGAATAAGGCAGGATGGTTCTCTGCGTGATTACCAGCGGTAATTTGAGCGCTTGGGCAATTGGATAAGAGGCTAAATGCAAAGACCTCTTGTGGGAACATTTATGGGTGGCTTAGAAACGAACATCTCAAATGGTATCCGAATGTTCAAGCCTCAGACCTTAAAGGAAGCCATCGGCTTAGCATGAATGAAAGATGACCAACTATCAAGACAAAGGACGTTGGGACATTCGCCACCACCAATGAGAGCCCCATTAGCTCTTCCGCAAGCAACTCAGGCATCACTAGCCGCACCTACAGCTCCTGTTCGGTGACTGACTTGGGATGAAATGTAGTAGTGGCGAGCTCAAGGTATATGATTTAATTGTAATGAGCATTTTACTGCAGGTCACCGGTGTTAAGGGTCACGGCTACTCATGCTGGAATGATACGATGGCAGCGGCAACATTATCTGTGAAGAAGTCACCGAAGAGCAACCAACTGAGGAAGGATGTTTTGTTCGAAATCAACATTATGGTACTTTTGAAGCTGCACCTATACCAGCAGCAAACGACCTTCAAACGGGTCCAGGTCCACCAGCAATTGGCTAGACGAAAAACCTACTGCAAATGTTCCCAACAGTGGACCTTGAGGACAAGGATCCACTTAATGGGGAGAGTATTGATAGGCCATGTAAGTCTAAGAGAAACCAAAACCGAACCCAAGTATCAAAGAGTGAAGCTTGAACGTGCACGGCATGCATGCAGCGTAGGACTGGGTCATTTTTTGTTGTACATGTTTATTTCTACATATTTATTTCTGTTAGTACGTGTGTTTAATTATGTTCAACGTGTGTTTGTGTTTTGGTTACTAGTTGATAGCAGTATGGTGTTATCCTTTATTTCGGCTTTATGTACGTGGGTTGTTAAGTGGTTTGCTATTTAAGCAACCAAGAATTATTAATGGATTATGCAAGTTTATCCAAATCTGTGGTACATTCTCACCCGAAGAGAAAAGAATTCACTTCATCATTTGAATATCTGTGTTGGGACCTATCATAATACTAGGTAGTAAGTAACAAGTTATGCACCTTCAAGCTGACCTTCAATATCCCAAGCAATGAATCGGTTGTAGCTGAAACTCTTCTTACCCCTAGCTCTTTCTGCAATGTCCTTCAATATCCCCTCAACTTCTCCTTCAATACCCCCAATCTGAGCCCAAGTCCAATCTGCCAAATTTTGTGCATTAGTTCTATATTGATATGGGTCCTCCTTCAATGTCCTTATGTATGCTTGGAAGATGGCATCTAGGTCCTCATCACTAGGATATCCTTCGATGAGATGATCAAACATGATAACAAAATCAAGGGCGAACATAGGGTCATATTGGTATATTCTCTTGTACCTCATCAAATGTTGCTGGACAATAAGTTCCTGAATCACATTGTTGTAGACAGTAGGAATAGGCAGAACATACGCCTTAACGAAATTCAACTTTGTATCAGATATAATGGGCACCCTTTCAAGCTGACCTTGGTAATGAAATGGTCCTATTTCATCCTCTCATACACATAATTTGTTCTTGTACTCCTGCCGTGAAACCACAAGAAGTGACCACAAAACCTCCATAACTTGTTCGAGTATACAGCAATTACGCCACAATCGCCAGCATTTTCGATGTTCAAATGAAATTGCAGATCCTCGAGGTTGCCCTGAGTAGCAGTCCTTGGGAATACACCCATCCCTAACAAGTCTGAATCTCTCAAATGAAATGTGAAGTTCTTCTGGACTACAATCCAGTAGAATATTACGGACCAAAAAGCTTCCATGGTTCTGTTCCTTTCATCTTGGAGTCCTTACTAGTTAGTCAGTCTTCAACTACTGTGTAGATGATTCGTCCTCTTTTTCTTCTGCAAATTTTTTTGTCTTTACAATATCTTCATGATTTTTGTGTTTGCTTCGGCAACTACTACCTTTTCTTCTTCTATTTCTATTAAGCCCGAACCAATAAAGAAGATAAAACCACTTCCATACACCTTGGTCTCAGACTCTCAATCACGGTTTGCTCATCCTTGAACCAAATACTATGGTATATCAATTATTACTGCTCCAATGGGTATATATCTCCCCCGTAAGCATTTTCAATACTTAGCTTCACGTCAAAGATTGTGTAAGAGGGCTGAATCAAGATCTGTAACTCTTTATTTTCAAGCAAGAACTGCACGAGTACTTTTTCTCCTGGAACCCTAAGAAATTCATTCTTAAAGGCAGCATGATAATTTAAAAATAGAGATGCAATTCAGTATTACATAGATCGGCCATTTTGGGATCAACTTCTTTGATACCAATTTGTAACACACCTGATGGAAGGTGTTTGGATGAATAGAAAATATGAGAAAGTGCAATAAAGTTGGTCAAATTCGAGGTTGACCATGCCTCCGAGAAAAGAGAGAAATTGAAAAATCTATTGTATTAAGCTTATGTATGATTTTCTACAAGACTTATGATCAACACTTCTAAAAAAACAACTGATTGAATTAATGGGCCTTCAACCAATATGGGCTAATAGACCTTAGGCTTCCACCCAATTAGGCATATGACAGCAACACCCTTGAGTTTAGTCAATCCACCATGGACGATGCACCACCTTCATCACTGTGAGCCCCCTACACATCCTTCGTCCCTCACTATCGCACCTCATGTTAATTTCGAATCAAGGGTAATTTCAAGCTCTAGTTTTTCTACACTTTGGGTTATTTTTTAATTGGTTTGTGATGACTTTGAATTATTTAGAAAGAATTTAGTGATAATAGGGTTTGTTTAGTTGGTTAATTTTAGGATTTTTTTTAATTGTCTCCTTGTCTTTGTTCTCGAAGTTTATTTTTCTGGTTTAATTATTTGGTAGTGTTATGTTGGTTGTGTAATATACGATGAGGTTGTTTCTAGAGACTTAAAAGGCTAGTCTTGGCTTATTTAACATAGATGAAATGGTAATCAGATTAATATAAATCAAAGAAGAAAAGCATTAACATCTTGTAAACACTAACAAATTATTTGAGACAGATGAATCTAGGGTGAACTTTGTTCTCTAGCAGTAAAATTAAGGTAATTTAAAAGACTTCTAGAGACATGATAATGAGAAACAACTCATTTGCTTAGCCCCTATCATGACTAGTTGAGCCCAAAGAACTATGCAATGGCATGCTGGTTTTCTTTTCTCTTTTGTTATCTTACAATGGTAAGATTTGATGTTTTCTTTGCGTCTCCAACAAGTTCAATCCTCTACCATGTCGACCATTAAACCAATGGTCCTAATGCAACTTTAATGTGAAATTGAGATTGGCTGCAAAGAAATTGTCAAATGTGTACTATAAGAGATATGGTATTAAATTAACAAGTTGTTGGGTCAACCCATAAGATCCAAAATATTACTCGATTAATAATCGGGTCAATTGGATTCATGTCAACTTGCTCGAATCAATTTAAGTTCAACCTCAACCTTACTATTCCATATTGAACTTGCGGGATATGCCAAAAATTGATAGGCTTAGTGGAGAGTACGAGGGGGAGAGGGTTGGAGACACTAAGGTACCAAGGTAGACAGGGTTAAATGAAGCAAATGGGAGGCATCATTGCTGGGTTAAGAAAAGACTAACGGCATGTTTGGGTAATGAGATGAAATAAAAATTTTATGAATAGTAGTGAAATAGTTTGAGTTAAGATGTTTTATTGAGTTTTGAAAAAAAAGAAAAAAGGTGGATAAAAATATTATAAAGTTAGAAAATTCCAAGAATATTATTTTTCAATATTATTTTTATTTTGAAATTTGAAATTTTTGTATTGTTTTTTTTTTTATTATTTGTTTGAAAATTTGGAAAAACCATAATTAATAGGTAATGATTAGATAAAAAAAAATTGAAGATTTGAAATTAAAAAGTGTTTTGTATTTTAGTGATGTTAGATACGAAAATTATGAAAAGTTTTGAGATGAGATGAAAATTTTCTGATCTTATCTAAGTTCCCAAACAACTCATAAGGGTTTGTGTTGACACTTAGATATTCTTATATATTCTCAAATATTCTCAAAACTTTTTATTCTTTTCTTCCTAAACATCACTCAAAACAAAACAATTTCATAATTTTAACATTTTCATCAAATCATTATCCAAACACAGAACACAATACAATTTTTCAAACTTTCAAGCAAAACACAAAAACAATACAACATTTTTAAATTTCAAAATAAAATAATATTAAGAAATTATATTCAAACAATTTCTTAATTTTATAATATTTTTATTCAACTTTTTATCTCACATTTCCCAAAACCTAATAAAACAACATAATTCAAATCATTTCATTATTATTAAGAGTGTAACCGGTCCGATTTTTTACATTTTTTACAACCGAACCAGTATACACCGGTTTTAAAATTTTAAAAACCAATACCGGACTAATTCACTATCGAAATCAGAAAAACTAGTTACGGTCCGGTCTTATTTTACGGATTATCTATGTTAGTAATAATATGATGTTTA
Organism: Pterocarya stenoptera; assembly: GCA_003123785.1. Lineage (NCBI taxonomy): Eukaryota > Viridiplantae > Streptophyta > Magnoliopsida > Fagales > Juglandaceae > Pterocarya > Pterocarya stenoptera. Next base: position 140,076 of record QEOT01009152.1, read on the forward strand.
CATATACTAAACTATTATAGTATATATTTTATAATAATTAACACATATTAATATAGTATTGAATTTAACTATAGTCTATATAAGTTCTAGATTTTTTTATATAAGTATATATGATCAAATGTGTAAAACTATATTTAGAAAAAATAAATATATAATTTAGTATGCCAAAAATGTAATATATATATACATCAAAAGTAAGTTTATATTAATAACTTAGTATTAATGTTTATGTTTAAGATTAAAATTTATGTTATATCAAATGTTATATTAAAATTATAAAACTAATTTAATATTATATCATATGTTATATTAATTTTATGTTATAAGATTAATAGAATTGAATAATAAAATATAATTTCATGTTATATTAATTAACAATTTAACATATAATATAATATAAAAAATTATAAATATATATACCGATCCGGTTCAGTTTAAATCGATTTTCAAAATAAAAAAACTGGTACCACAACAGACCGCTTACAAGCTGGACCAATCTCACCAATTCAGTCCAGTCCAGTTCAACGGGTTTTCTAGTTTTTTTTTCACCCCTAATTACTATTCACAACTTTTTCATTACTATTCACAAAATTATGATATTAACCGCTCAAACCAGCCCTAGTTTGATTGTTCTTGAAACTACCATGAATAAAAAGTTCACCTAAAAGGTCTGGAAAGCAATTTGACAGGCTATGGACCAAACCAACACAATACGCTAGCAAACTATCAATGTTTAAAATTTGAATTCCAAACTACTAAATTAGCACATTACACCTTCCAACTATAAAATAGTTACCAATTCTTACTGCTAATATCAATGAAAAATAAATGGCATGATATAATCTTAATTAGTCTGATTTTAATGGAGATTTAAAAAGTAGTAATTTTTTATAATTTAGAATCGAATGAACCACTTGTAAATGTACTTATCCCTATTTATTTATGAATATTCAATGTTGGATAACAATGAAAGTTTCAACAAGAATAATGCAATTGCCTTTCATCCCATCCCCGCCAAAGAAAGTCGGCAGACCGTCGGGAAAGGTCAGAAATCAAAATGAGTTACCAGAATCACCACGATATGTTAAGAGATACATGGAGAAGAAGAAAATGAAGAAAGTGGGTAGAGTTCCCGAACTGTCCAAACAAGGAGCATCAATTCCATCGAGTATATAACTTTAAAATTTAGATACACAAGGCATTACTTCTGATTTGGGTAAATACAAAAAATGTAAAGATGGAAAAGAATATCTTTAGACAAATATATCATCCTGATTGGCTCCCCTGCTGAATCCTCTTAACTTACATTATCATCATACGTTTCTTTTCCCCCATAATTCAGAACTCAACTCACTCAACCGACATCTTTGTCCCTCCCTTGTTCTTATAAGGAAGCAATACCTCCCCCAGATCCCCCAAAGAATAACCTAGGCTGTCCTCATTTTTTAAATAACCCGGGGTCTGATCCGTCATCTTTAAAAATGTAGGAAAGAAAGGGAGAACCCGAATGAGCAGGACAAAACCGAAACCAGACTGGGAATTTACTCAAAACCAAAACCCCTAGAGCAAGTGTGTAATTCTCAACCCTTGCCTGCTGTCAAGATTGCACAGCCAGCCTCTGAAGATGCTCAAAGAAGACTTGAAGGCTCACATCATCTGTGAAGATCACATCTGACCCAGCAGCCATCTCATTAGCATTATTGTATGTAGCTGATGGGTTCAATTTTGCCAATAAGAATCTAGCCTGTTCAGCACGGAATAACAAACATATAAAGCTTTGCATAAGACAAAAGCTAAAATAAAATCATATCAACCACACTGTTTCAACTGACATGCATTATTACATATAGAATTCAAAAACTCCGGGGACCAAGAGCAACCATCAAGTAGACACAAGTTAATTGTATTGGACGTTATGTGGATTTGAATACCCAAGACACTGACTTTGTACCATCTGTGAGATCTAAACATCTTTTTTTGATAGGTAAAATACATTTTTATTAATAAAAGAAACAGGCATAGTCCAAGTACACAAGGAGTATACAAAGGAAAGACCTAAATACACATTAGGAACTAGTAGAAGCTACAAGAAAATCATGAAAACTAGCCCTATTGAAATCAATGACAATAGCCCAACTGAATAAAGTATTGAAGACAAATCCTCTTTAACTCCTCCACAGAACATTCCCGATCTTCAAAAAACCGACCATTTCGACACAGCAGCTATTTGGGAGTTAACCCTGAAGGCCACATACAAAACCAATCCTGTTAAAGATGTCATTCCACAAAATCCCAGCCACCTCACAATGTAAGAAGATATTATCCACAGATCCGCTATTTTTCTTACTACTGTAACACCTGTCAGTAATAAGCCCACATTTACTCACATTACCTATGGTAACGATTTTGCCAAGAGCAGCTGCCCAGACAAAGAAAGTTGCCTTGGGCAGAACCTTACAGCTCCAAATTCACTTCCAAGGAAAAGAATCATGGGTCTGGACTATTAGTGCCTTGTACAAAGATCGAACCACGAATCTCCTACTCCCATTATGAAACCAAACCATCCTATCCACCACACCATTACCAATGTTCATTGCATACAAGAAACTAAAAAATTCAGAAATAGCTCCTAATTCCCAATCCTGCACTGCTCTTTTGAAACTAGCATTCCACTGTAGTGAGCCACAAGATCTATCCATCATACATACCACCAAAGCCTCCTTTATCACATGCCATTTAAAAAAGAATAGGGAACACAAGCTTGAGGGCCCAATCACCACACTAAGTATCATGCCAAAAACGAATTCTAGAACCCTCACCTATGTCAAATCTGAAAAGTTTAGTGCCACCCCCAAAGCCCACTCCCATACTTCCCTGTTTGGATGTTGAGATGGTCTTAACCCATCCCATCTCATCTCAACATCGAAACACCATTCAAACACAGCCACCCTTCAATTTCAAATTTTCAACTTTTTCATCTAATCATTACAACTTTCCCAAACTTCAAAACAAAACACAACAGTGAGAATGTGACCGATGTCCGGCTCGCCAGATAGCACATGTCATCTACAAAAAGGTGAGACTTGTTGAAATACACAAAATTAGGACACCCCACATAAAAGCCTAAAAAACCATTCCAACAACAATATCCAACATACAACTCAATGCATCCATAATATTAGCAAATAGTAAAGGGGCAAGGGGATCTCCTTGTCTCAACCCCCGCATACTGGAAAAAAAACCCACCGGAGAGCCTTCTACCAAAACTAAGAACCAAATTGTAGATACACAATGTTTGATCCAAGTGCACCATCTCTCCCCAAAACCACATCTTCTAAGTAACATAGAAAATCCCAATTTACATGATCATATGCCTTCTCCATATCTAACTTGCATAAGATACCTTGAGCTCCAGTTTTGATTCTACTATCCAAGCATTCATAGCACCTCATTCACAAACTAATAGGGTGATAATCCTTTACATCCAAGGCCTCAAACTTCTTTGGAATAGGAGCAATAAGCCACATTAAGGCTGTTTTTCTCAAATTCCCATGGGAATGAAGTTCTTGAAAAACCTTTATGATATCCTACCCAACCACATCCCAACAAACCTGAAAAAGAAAATACATGGAGAAACAATCCGCACCAGGAATTTTGTCCTTTGCCATCCCACTAATCACATGTTGAACCTCTTGCCTCAAACAGTCTTTCCAACCAATTTGCACTCAAGGGATCAATAGACCAAAGGTTAAGCCATCAAGTTTTGGCTTCGAAGAAAATTGCTCCATAAGGAGTCCTTCATAATAACAAGCAATATGGTTCTTGATTTCCGAATGTTCAGAAACAGCATGAGCATCTCAATAGCATTGCTCCTCCTATAGGAATTGGCCACCCGATGGAAGAATATGAAGATCAACACCTTCAGAAACCACAATGGCCACAATAATGCAAAACAAAGCTTCCCGAGACGTCACACCCAATACCTCCCTCATCGGTGAGGCCACCAGTGGCGAAGTAGTCGGATGTTCAGAAACTGTCGGTGACCAGTTTTGTACCAGCCCAGGTGGTGAAGGAACAGCTACCAACATGCTGGGAATGGTCATCAAAGTAGAACCCAATTCGAGAGAAGCATACCCATTTACATGTTTGACCTGCCACAAGGGAACTGGCCAGGTAAGCTTCTGGGGCCCAGTAATAGATATTCCTTACCATTGTTGCTAGCCAATGACACAGAGGAAGCCCATGCTCAGGACCATTAATCAACTCATTTGGATTGGGCTCAATAGAAAGACTTGAACACATTGACAGGCCCATACCCGCATTGACCTTTGAGAGAAGAAGGTTGATCTTCTCCATAATCTTGAGCAACTCAATCTTCAGTGCCACTAACATCCCCGTCTTCCTTGTCAGACACCACCCTCAAGAAAGTCGACAACAACATCCTTTGCATGCGGTAGACAATTAGGAGCCCTTTGAAGCCAAGACCATCACACTACCACTGGCAATTGACGCACCACCCACCCCAGAACCGCCACGCATAACAGAAAAATTCCGAGATGGCGGATGAAGCACTCTCCAACACTGCCTTATATAATTCCCCCCACCTGAAAAGATCCCAGATGATGATAGCCTCAACTAATACTCTTCAATTGACAAGCCATTGGCCCACTAGCTAATACTGTTGTTCTCAACCTCCCAAACAAGGAGGAAAAACTGCAAACCTCCGTAAAATTTTTCACAAAACTGATCCATCATTTTCAATGCACCCCTCAGGAATAACAATAAAACCACACCTACCACTATCCACGTGTTCCGCAATCACCAACTATCTACCATAGAAATTTGAACAACATTGATCCAAAAAGGCACGATTACTCTCGCGAGAAGTTGTATAGAACTCGTTGGAACCACCCAACCGAACACAGGCTTCCACCGTCTGCACCAACCAACCTGTCTTTCCATAACCAAAAGTGATGAACTTCTTCACCTTCCTGCTCTTTTCCATAATCCAATAATGTTGTTGGTCCACTTTGTCATAATCCAATAATGCTCTTTTCCATAATCCAATAATGCTGTTGGTCCACTTTGTCGTAGTTGAAATCCTTAGTTTCCACCAACAGACTCCTCAAAGAACCCATCGTTGCGAGGTTAAACATAAGACCCAGTCCATCCCCAACCTCATACCATCGTGACCTAAACAAAGACCAGGGTACTTCAAGTGATATATGCTAAAATTAATTCTTTTGTATAGGCATCAGTACCCCCGGGTAAAGCAAAGGGTCCAGGTAACACTAGTCGGTGCTTCTTCAAATGTGATTTGACAAAGAACGTAACTGTAACTATTTTCATGATGGAAGTCCCATAGATATTGCAGGAGACATAATTCAAGTCTTGACAGATTTACATTGTGAACAGAACAGGCCCCAAGTTAATTGACTTCTCTTACCTTTAAAGTTCAAGTTCAAACAAAGGAATTTATTTGAGGGAACAACTGTTTTACAAAAGGTATGAATGGAGAAAGGGCATGAAATATTGTCTCAAAGTCCCATATTTGTTGGGAAAGTGCAAAATGAATAACATTTCATCCATCATGAGGAGGGAGTAGTTAATAGAACAATAACTTAAACAAACAGAGAGATTCTGAAGAATAATGCACATGTTGACAATTTCTCATTAAATTGAAATGATCATAGTTTGATGTTTTTAGCCCTATTCAATACTCTGCTAAATTGAATTTTATTTACCCATAGCAACCTTCAAGCCCAAACTTAACGTGTATATTTTCAAAGATTTGATTCTTGAATTACATTATCTAAATCAAGATTCAATTTGTTGAACATATTACTAGACAAGATCATCAGATTGTAGAACACAAAACAGATCCAAGGACAGAAGCTTTGCAAGAAACTTGGGTGTGAATATAAAGAACCACTATAGCTGAAGATAAGGATAGGCGAGTAATATCATCCCCCACCCAAACAAAAAAATAATAATAACAAAACCCTCAAATATTACAATCAAAACATCATGAACAAAAGTTAAAATCACTTTCAGGAGTTATTAGAATTGTTTGTCAAGCAGGTGTTATTAGAAAAAATGTACTAACCTGGGAGCCATGCTGATCGCATACCACCAATCTAGGGACAGGGAATCGTTCCCGAATGATCACCTGGGAATCATCATGAGGAGCTTGCAATAGATGTGCAAATGCCTGAAAGAAAGCAAGTATATTCCGTTAAGGGAACAAGTTTATTTGACATATGCAAGACCCAGAGAAACAATCTCTGAAATGAAGTTTACTTGTAAAAACTTGCATTGTGTAGTGAAACTATCCAAAAATAAATTAAAAATTAAAAAAATCATTTCCTTTTTATTGATAAAATTAAAAAACTTGTTAACACTAACATGTCAACCATTTCCTGAACAATTGCATTGATACCTGGTGTTCTGGCTGATTATGGTATCCTGCATTACGCCACTGAGCTATTTGCATTCCATGGAAAATTACAACACTGAAATAGGAATCCAGCAAGAGAATACGGTCCGCTGCAATGGAAGCCACATCCAACAATGCTGGAGCAGGCAGTGAATTGAATGAATAGGATATCAAAGACGGTTGAATCATAACAGCAGCATTTGTGATATTTTCCCGGTTTAAAACCATGCGGAAATAGGCAGTCTCATCTGGACTGTTGTTAAAAACCTGCCAACAGCCCCCCCCAAACCCCCCCCCCCCCCCAAAAAAAAATAAATAAATTACATTAGGTGCATACATAGTATGTAGACATCAACCACCGCATGCGAGAAGGAGAAGAAAAAGGAAAAGAAGAGAAGAAAAAAACAACCAAGTCATGAATACCTGTACAAATTGTGATCTTCTCAGATTAAACATAAACTGAGGGAACAATGAAAAAGAAGGATTTAATGTAAAAGACGCTGGATCATCCTTCCGGTAGTCACCAAATTTAGAACAGAGACGAATGAGAGACCGATCCAACCACCGTGTAGCGTCAAACCCTTCCTGATTAAAGATAAATAAAAATAAATCATCAGATGTGCTACTTTGACAACGTCATTACACAACATGTTACAAATCTATTGTTGCACTAGTGAAGAGGCAAGAATTTATAAATCCTCATGTACTTTTTCTAAGCAAGATTCTTAAAATGAATCTGCTCTTAAAAAGAGAATACTCAACCCATAGGGGTTGGCTCAAGTGGTAAGAGCCTTGGTCTTGATGACATGCTCCTTCCAATCTAAGGTTCAATCCCTTAGGTGCAAACAATTTATAGGGGCCATCGGACTGGGAAGTTTTCCCTTGAATTACCCGAAGTACACTTGCGAGAAATTCTTTGTCAAAGGCACACCTAGGATTAGTCAGGACTTTGTTCTAGACACCCGGTGCCAAAAAATAAAAGAGTAATCAACAATCCAGACCCAACATATAAATTCTAACAAAAAAAACACTTGATTAAAACAAAACTACATCATTAAAATCAGACGGAGCGTTACTCTACAATTCTCGAGTTTCAAAAACCTTTGAACTTGGTCTCACACATGAAAACTATCTCCATTAATTTTTCTTTCATTTCCCTTTGAACTCCCCACTATCATCTATTCAAACAATAATAGAACTTGCTTTCAAATTAAACAATTAAAGATACAACAATGGTGAAATATCTATGATTAATAAATATATACGCATGAGAAATTAACAGCTGATGAAAAAACTTGTAAGATACCTCTGTCTCCATTTTCAGGGAAGTCAATCTTGCCATTACCACAGCAGCGGTCTCCTGATCAAATCCTTGTACCAATTCCTATATAAGAAATAATTTTCCTATCAGCATTTACCAACTTCATGGACACATCTTTAATTATACACTGTAACAATGGTGAAACACCATCGAACAAGATCACCAAGCAACTAGTAGAGATAAGCAGAACTCAACTTTTCATAGAAAATTAATATCATAAGAAACAATACAAGCAGTGAGAGATTAAATATCATGCAACACATAAATGACCCTAAATATGGCCAACCATTCAACAGAAGCTTTAATCAACTCAACATATGTTTAACAGAGGCTTACCAATATATGTATTATAATTTTCTTTCTAAAAGTAAGAATAAAGTTTTGTTGATTGGAAAGAGGCATAGCCCAAGTACGCAAGAAGTACACACAGATTTCACCTAGCATAATCTAGGAACTAGAACGTATTATAATTTTAACATCCATAACCAAGGCAATCATTGAGGAACAAAACCTATTCGATGTGATAAGAAAATACAGACATGACAAGAAAAATCGTAGAAACATGAGATAGCCATCGCAAGGACTCATTAATAAATAATCTTATTCTTTCCTAGTTTTTGTTAGGTGTATTCTTTGTATACAATCCGAAATGATGCCTCCAAGGAAAATGTGTCATAGACATCCAATATGACATACTCGCCTTTAGAAGTATCCCTTCTGCATAGACTTCCATCTTACAATTGAGAAGTTGGACTTTCAGAAGTTCAAGCCAATATGTCGCGTCCATGGAACACATATGTCATACACATCCAATAAGGCAAACCTTAGCATTCATTCTAGTAGGGCTTAATTGAAAAGTTGGAGTACCAATGTGAACCTTTATTTCCCCAAAAGTCTTTGGGATTTTATTTGTATTCCACGTTCGTTGAAAGTGAAATTGCAATATACATGAACATTCACTCCCTTTTTTATTTAAAGGAGTAACTAGAAAATGAAGTATGCGCATGCACACATGGTTGCTCATGTGTGTGCACACCCATGCAAGGGAGCAGGTACAGGTGTGTGTCAAATGTGGCGAAGAGTCTCAAATACAATCCTAGCTCACCCTACAAAATTAGGTCAAAACCAAAATTTACATAGTAGGCATAGAGCACATTCCATAGTTTCATACCAACTCTATAAGACTTCCCCATTGAGTTATGCCGCAACAATCTGAGAAAATTAACCGCCATTCTTTGGGCTTCGGCTATTGTATTAAATGGAACTAGTATTCATGATTTTATTGTATCTTTTTCTAGTTCATATACTTCCTATATACTTGGGCTTTACCTATTACTTGTTTCAATAAAATATGTCTTATCAAAATAAATAAATAAATGTCCGCCATCTTTGGCACCGGAAAAAAGAGGGAGATGTTCCAGCATCAATGAACTGACAGATCAACCCGTGTGCTGTTTGGCATTCATTTACAACATGTTGATGTAGTTATTGGTGATTATCTTAGCCTGTAAATTGAACCAGTAAACCTCACATAAAATCTATGGTTTCATGCCTTAAAATATATACACACAACAAATGGATGAAGGATTCAATTAGTTTTTGAACAGTCACAGACAGATGAGTTTCATCGCAGAAAAAAAGATATGAAAACTGAAGTAGCAAACCTCTGAGCTCACTGCACTATCTATCCATCCTCTACTAATGGTTGTCACTCGAAGTATTAATTGACCTTCAGGGTTTTGATAACTGCAAGTACATATAAGACCTCAAAAGTCAATTAAAAACCAAAAGCAAATAAAGAAAAAGTGGCACAAATATGTGTGCACACACATGAATATACGCATATGGTAGTCCCACACTGATACAATCCATAAACATACCTGGTGAGAAACTGCAAGTACAACAGGGGATTTACAGTTCCTGGGGTATTTGATCGATCACTTGATGAAAGATCAAAAAACACCGTCAAGCAAGTACTTTTATCAAGACCACACAATTTCCATGCTGTTGTACCACCTTCCCCAATGGCTGTATCAGCAACAGCAGGTCCTTTCTGCAAGGTTTGCAACAATCAGCATCAAACACCACCATTACAAATTTGCTCAGTCTTATTTCCATGGACCTTAAACAATTTACCAAAATGATACCATCAAGCTAAATAAAATCAGGCTTTTAGAATTAAATGGTGAACTTATCAAAATAAAAAGAATTAAATGGTGCAACCTTTTCCAACGATGTGCAAGGCCCAATTATCCCCTGGATTTTAATGTCCTTCGAACAATTGATCTCTAGTGTGCCACTGAAACAAATTAGTTAAGTGAGCTTGACAATTAATTACAAGCATTACATGGGCCACGAATAATAGCAGCAAAAGGCCAAAGCTTTTTTTATTTCATAAGTAAGCAGCTTAAACCAAAGTAAAAGAGAGTCTGCACGGGTTAAGCAATTGTGTGAAGCACCAATGATGGAACTTAAGAAGTCCTACTCTCACGGGCACAATTTTAATTTGAAATAAAAAGGACCTTAAAGCAAAAATTTTAAAAATAAAATAGGGTAAAATCCATTGAAGAAGAAAATAGACATCAAGTGTTCAATAATGACAAACTCACTTAAAACAAAGGCCCAGAGACTGCTCCCCTTCTTCGAATACCTGCTTGAAAGAATCTTTAAATACAGAATGACCAAAACTTTCAGCTTGAACAACAAGTCCACCAGTCTTTTCGACTGCAACTTTCATTTCTGCAACCCCAACCTATAAATTTAAAATTCCCAAGAGTAAAAGCAAATCAGGTACAATCTACAATGCATAAAAATTGCGATTCTCAAATAAAACTCGATTATTCTGATTTATTAATTGTTCGTAACTATAATATTTAAATTTTCATAATAGAAGCCAAAACTTTTGCCACAAAACCCCCAAAAAAACAGCCCTACAGAAGAAGCAAAGGCAACACAAGCACAAGCACCTGGGATTAACATGTTATGCATCAGGTTTTACTTCAAACAGTTACTTATCAAAAAAAAGGTTTTACGTCAAACAGTAAGTTGCTGCAATCAGTTGTAATAAAAAAACCCACTAGGTAAAAGAAGTACCTAAACAACAATATATTGAATACTAACTAATGACAATAAACAAAGTTCAAGAAGTAAACAGGATCTTATTTCTTGAATACATTAAATTATAAACATGCTTATGTTTTAATGTAAGACTATCGGCCTTCTTAAATGTTGACCGTTCCTGCATCAAAAATAAAGAAAAAGAAAGATTATACTAACACAAAATATGAAAAACACACTTTACAATTTAATTTTTAGTTTTTATTTTTTATAAGAAATCAAAGAAGTTATAAAAAAGGGCAAAAGGCTGTCACTTCAAATAAATAATAAAATGTTCCAAATCATACACGCATACATGAGTTCTTCAAAGCCGTAATAAATCTACTACAATATTTAAACGGAAGGCTCAATTTCCTCCCCCACTTTCTCATGTAAGTTTCTTTGTAAATAAACTCTACATAAAAAATCAATTATTCCACATGTAAGCTCTCAATGCTATGTTACCATGAAAAGAAGGTGTCAGGACCCACACTTTGACAGTATAACAAGAACTGCAAGAAGGAATCTTAAATTACTTGACAAAATTTAAATAAAAAAACAGATATGAAAAGTAAAATTTATACGAGAAAATTAGTCATTTGCTTGTGAGAGTTAGGGATCTGCATGAACAAGGCTACTCGATATTCAACTCAAATTTGACTGTCATTTTTAACTTGATTTGATTAATTAAATAAATCGTTCAAGAACACAAAATTAGGTTTTATTATCAAACGATACAAACACATAAAACTCGCTCAGCTTGACTTATTAGCTCATTCAAAATATTGCCATACATATATAAATACATTTTACCATATCTGTATGTATTATGAAATAAACACATACACATATATAGTGATTATTATCAATAAATACAATATTATATAAGAAATATATAGTATAAGTTTTAAGACCTTATTTATGATATAACTAACATAAATGCTATAAAATATAATCATTTTTTATATAAGTTCATATGGTTTCATATGGTAGATATTAGGTACTATAAATATGCAAATGTTCTATACAGGTTGAGCTTGAGTGACCCAAAAAGCTTGAGTTGAGTTTCGAGTCAACCTCAAGCTTGATTTTAGTACAATCAAACCAAGCTTGACCAAGCATAACTCACTCAAACTTGGCTTGATTAGAGCCCTACTGAGGGAACATGAAAAATGATAGGCAAAAGACATCTAGAAGTCATAAAAGAATTCAAAAAACAAACTAACACAGACCTGATCGAGGGCAGAAGCAAAAAGGTCCAAAACATGACCCTGGCTAACAAGCTGATTTGCAAGATTTTCATAGAATTTGACTGCTTTCTTAAAATAAGGTGCAGCATCCTTATCAAGATCTTTATGTGATCGTACTGGATCTGATAGATCTTTTGATATAATCTGCAAAAATATATTCAAACCAATGTTGTTACCATCAAGAAATTAGAAGAATAAAAATAATCCTTGGAAATTTATCAGTTTAATAAAGAAAAAAAGTAGCTCTGTCTCCCAACTTTCTTATGCTGCACATGTGACTATCAGATCCAATGAGTAAATTCCAGATTAAAGAGGCTTTTCTTCTACATGGAACAGAGCATAAACCAGTCTCAGGTTTGATTCATGAAACATTGAATAGGAAAATGATGTGTGAGTGCCTCAGCCTTGGCTCATGTTATAAATGCATGGGACCATATTGGCATCATAGTAGGCTTGAGCCTAGAGACTCTGCAAATGCAACAAGTCTTATACTAAGTTAAACCCAATCCCATCTAAGTTCTAATTCGCACCCATCACACAAATCATGTAAATCGTCGGCCTCTCACCAATGCTACTTGGGACGTTGTAGCCCCTAGAAATTATTTGCACCCAAGGTTTTGAACCTTAGACTTGGGGGAGTCTTTCAGCAATTCAACAGACCCCCCATAAGCTATACGCTTCACCAGCCTGACCACAGAGAGAATAGAATGAGTCGACCTAGCCCTAGTCTTACTAAGAGTTTGAATTTCTCTGTAGGATAGTAGGGGCGAATGAATGGCCTTAGTGCAATTTGGCTTGCAGAATCACGCCCAATGAACAATTGCCTCCTTTCTACCTTGAAAAGAAAAGTGTTTACCCTCAAAACCAATGTTCTTACCACTTGGAGCCAACCCCTAGGGGTTAACATATAACTGACTCCATACTTATCAAAACATATAACTGAATCCATTAATAATAAAATTGGAAATAGGAATTCCATTAATAAAATTGAGAGACCCAATGAAAACACTTCATCTCGTGAGTCAGCAATCATGGTACATGTAACCTATTTAACTTACCTAAACTATTTGATTCCACTCTTATGGTGCAAGACATATTATCTAAAAAGAGTCCTACCAATATTAGCTAAACTCACCAATGTTGTGAAATAATGTTAAAATCCTTAACATTCATTTTTCATGCTCTACCCACTCGTGGGTAGCCCAAGTGGCAAGGCAAACTTGTGTGCATGAGCCCCATGTCACAAGTTCGATTCTCCCTGGAATCAAATTGCAATTAAGTGGGAGACCATGGCAGTGGGTTGTTGTGCTAGTCTCCCCGAGAGTTTAGGTTCCATGGGTGAGTTTTAAGGGCTCTGTCGTGGGGTGGTTCCCCGTCATAAAATAAAAAATCATGCTCAATTCCTTGTGATTTTTTTCCATACTACCATGCATTCATAGTACCACACACGAAAATATGTACCAAGGTGACTTTGAAACAATAAGGTACAAATGAAAAACTACAAGAACCCAAGTAAACAATAATAAACGTGCATTACAACCGTGGAGGTCAATTAAAGTACAAGATAACATCCAGGACATATTAAAAGCAGTAATAGCAAATAAGACAGGATTTCCTTTTACCGTGCCAGGCCCTTCTGTACAAGGACCACCAACTAGAGCTATAATTCTAGCACCAGTGCCAGTGGAACAGGCTCCAAGCAATCCTGTTGAAACACTTAAAGCCACTCCCGTGCACCGCGATGCCCGACTCCCCGGTGGAACAGGCCACTGATCAGTTTCCAACTCGTCCAACAACTGAAATGCACAACAAATTCAAAAACAAATCCTCAACAAATCAAAAATCAGCCCTACATAACCAAATCACACAATAGGATTCAAAAACCCACCGCGTTGAGCGTGTACTCACAATCCGCAGCGGGCAATAAGAACCGCGTGATGCCTGAATTCGGAAACCCATTCGGCACGCCCTTCTGGTACCCTGTTCCGCCAGCTCGCCTGGCCGAAACCCCAAGCCCCAATTGGTCCAAAACCTGCTCCTTGGAAATCTCTTTGTTCCCCCTGAACACGTACACCTTGGACATGTCTGAGAACCCCAACTCATGCACCTGAACTTGGGTCCCAAACGAAACAAACCCCACCAGAGCGTTCTCCGGCAACAACCAGATCGCACGCATTAGTGCCGATTTAACGAACCCCATTTCCTCCTCGATCATGCAGGTATCAAGCATGAACAAAAACACGGGCGAGAGCGGAGAAGGACCGAGATTAGGGTTAGGATTTTGGGGGAGGGAATATTGCACAGTGGTATACTGGGCGTAGAGCTCGCCGGGGAGGTTGGTCTCGGAGATCATGGAGTAGTGAGGAGGGAAGTGGTTGCGCTGGTAGCAGAAGGGGCAGATCCAGATCTTGGCGATAAAGTCCACCCGCGAGAAGGGGTTGAGGACGGCGGAACAGGTCTTGCATCTGAGGGGCGCGTAAGGGAGGGTGGGGATGTCCGGGTGGGGGCGGATCGGTGAGATCGACGCGGCGAGTGGGATCACGCACTTGCTCGCCTCGACCTTGGTGCGCGGCCATACGTTCCATGACATACGCACTCCGTCGAGACCCTCCGGATCTGTGTTCGCCATCTCCGACATATCTATTTCCCTAAAAGGATTCAAATACTGCGGAATTTAGAGGGGACCCCTTACAAAACGAGAGAGAGGGGTCACCGGAGAGATAGAAGAGGGAAGAAATAAGAATAGTGAATCCTTACTGCTAAATTATTGATCCGACGCCATTTTTAGTGCAACAGATGAACAACAGAAATTCCATTTACTACTACCATCTTCTTCTACTTGCGAGGCCGACGACAGCAAAGTAGTAGGTGGTGGGGCTCGCTTTTCTCAATTCCTATTTTTTAAATTCTAGTAACATATATACACGGTTTCCTTCATTTGAGGTAATTGAGGGTGTCTGATATTGAAATTAGATAATTGAATAGAATATTATTAAAATATTATTTTTTAATATTATTATTATTTTATTATATTTTATATAAAATTTAAAAAAAATTATAATAATAAAATAAATTAAAAATATTTCTGTATCCAGATGAGACATGAATATTACGATAAAATCGATGGAAATTGTCTTGGTTGTTATTGTTAGTAATGTTGATAAAATCATACATCCATACATACCAAGCCTTTTTCTCTATTTTTAAGAAATGAATATGTGCAAAATTAATATTTGAGTTATGGTCTTTATGAATAATTGAAATTCTCTTGAGAATACGAATAATAAAAATATATTCTTTAATCTACTCCATTCAATCAATTAAGGATGTCTAAAAGACAAAAGGTTAACATGGAATTCGGAGTCTTCTATTTGTCGTCCGCAACGATAGAGAAGTGTGTGACTTGCTGCTCATAGTGAGTGGAAAATAGAAGTCCCACATTGTGTGGTGGTGGTGTTTTCGGAAATGAAGGGCTTGAGTGAAGTATGCAGACAACTGAGTCTCAATGGTGATGAAAAGGTTGAAATTGAGATTCAGGTAAGCGATGAAGGTGATTTGAAGAAATGTGAAAGAAGAAGCTTAATGGGTAGAATCTATATGAGTAGAATTATTAGGAAAGAATTTATTAGGTCTACTATGATGAAGATATGGAAGGTGGATAAAGCAATTACCTTTAAAGAAATCATGGCAATATTTGTGGTCTTATTTTTGCAAATTGCAAAGATAGGGATAGAGTATTGGAGGGGAGCTCGTGGCTATTTGATAATAACCTGTTTGTATTATAACCTTTTGATGCTTTTGTTTAGCCACATTAGATTACGTTTATTAGTGAGAAATATCATCCAGCATCACCCTCAACTTACGAAAGATGCAGATCATGGTTAGCAAGAAACACCCAATTTTAAAGAGAGAAGCTCTCCCTTCTCTCTAAAAACACCTAAAGTACTTTCGAAAATAGCTTGAGGGGGCTGAGGAGAGGATTCTCCCACCCCCCTCACCCCCTCCCCATTTGCTTTTCTTTGGTTTTGTTTTCTCTTTTGTGTTTTATTAGATCGAATAAAAGCGGAACACATTCTAGTTTCCCCAGCCCCCTATTTCTTTCGGTTCTCTTTTTTTTTTTTTTTTTTAAGATCTGTTTACTCCCCCAACACCATCTCCCTTTTTTCTGTGTATCCTCGCTTGGTGCTGCCGTTGAGGTTGGGGAGCCGCACGATGGTGCTCGTGCAATGGTGTTGTGCGTTGTTGTACGCTGGTCCAGGTGCGGTGCAATGGTCATGTACCGTGCGATGGTGCGATTAGTGCCGTGTGCGGTGCGTCTACGCGGTGTGTGAGGATGTTGTGCACTCAAGCTCGTGAGATGGGTGTTTTGTTCTGTCCGATGGATGCTCTTGTAGCTACTATTTTCGTGCATTGGGTGGGCAAAGTCGGGGCTGGGTGAGAGGGACGGTGGCGGATGCTATTTTTCATAGTCCAGGTAGAGGTTGCCAAAGCTCGTGCAGAAGATGGGTTGGCGGAAGAAAATCGGGCTAAGGAGGAAGCGCTTCCGATGACAGAGGAAGAAGAAAAGAAAAGAGAAGGAAGAAAAGAAAAGAGAAGGAAGAAAAAAGAGGAAAAAGCAATTTGAAGAAGGGTGCGGCCATAAGTTTAGAGTGAAACCCTAGGGCTGTCCTTTTATAGGTTAGGCTTTTTCAGTCTGGGCTTTGTGTTTTGTTCTTTTATGTAGTGTACCTATGCTTTTTCCAGGGTTTTAATTGGTGTTTGTTTTTTTTTATCTCTTTTAATAAAAGAAATAAGTTATTAGACTTATGTTCATAGCTGGCTGGTTGGATACCCCTCCCCTTATGGAGGATGGGGATGGTTGGGATACCTCTCCTCCTTTGGAGGATGGGCGTAGTTGGGATACCCTTTCCTCCTTACAAGAGTGATAGGATTATGTTTTATCTCTGTTTTATACAAAGAGGAATACTCTCTTATGAAAGTTTCTAGAAGTTTAGATAATATTCATCGTAAAGTAATTTGTGTGCAGGGAGGCGTACAACAGATGTGCAGTTTGGCTTGTATTCAGAGTTTTCTCTGTATTGACTAGTCACAGATGTAACTTCCTTCATGGATAAAATGAAGTTTATTTCCTATAAAAAAAAATTAGTGAGAATTATTGGATCCAGTTGCATAATTTGTCTATGGCTTGTATGAATCGTCATACTGGACAGCAAATTGGCCATTCAATTGGTAGAGTGTTGAAGATTGATGTACTTGAGGATGGAGTAGGATAGGGAAGTTATCTCAGAGTTAGGGTGGAAATTGATGTGCAGGAGGTTGTCGTGCGAGGAAGAACCATTAATTTCAACGTGAAGAGTATGTGGGTGCCAATTAAATAAGCAACCCCAAGATTTGTTTTAATTGTGGTAAAATAGTTCATGATGATAGTGGGTGTGAGGTTGGGATAGGGAGTAGAAAACAGAACAATGGGGGTGAGACACACTTCTGGATGTGGCTCAAGGCAAAATTTGGTGGAAAACATCGTGAGGTGTGCAACTGGCAGGCAAGGATGACTGAAGGTCCAGTTCTCCGAGCAACACCTATAATTGGAATTCTGGATTTTGACCGTCATGCTCCATTGATGGTCTTAGAGGGGAACATAAGGGCCTAGGTCGTGCGACAAAGGGTAGTTCTAGTGTCGATGCCAAAAATGTAGCTGAGTCTGGTGGAGTGGTCATCGTGGCAAAAGATAAGTGATCTAAAGGAATGGATGTGGGTTTGAATTTATACCAAAATTATCAGGATGTGAGCAAGGAGGTAAATACCCATAACGGTCTGATTACATCCTCTAGTTCAAGGGATGAAGAGGACGTGTATTTGTTGGTCCCTACCTTTATTAAAAAGACTATGGGTGATTAATTGAGCTGTAAGCCCATCACAAATATAGACGAGGAGTGTATGGGTAAAGCGGTTAGGAGAGAAGACTTGCCTCTAACGATTGAAAAGAAGCAACCAGAGGCAACTGTTGTTGGATCACGAAGAGAAGAGGTTCATAAGACAAGAAATTGGAAGATTCAGTTCCTTATATCCAATCATTTTATGCTAAAAACCATCCTAGTATGTTCTTGGTTGATGAAGATATAGCCGAGGATAGAATCAAGAAGTTGAAATTAACTAATGGGTTGGAGGATAATGTAGTGGTGAAGGAATCGGCAGAGGTTGCTAACCAACCCCACTGGGGGTTATGAATCTCTTAAGTTGAAACTGCCGAGAGCTTGGAAACCCTCATACAGTTCAGGACCTTTACATGTTGGTAAAGGATAAGCATCCCAAAGTGGTGTTTCTAATGGAAACATTACTTAAAACTTCAAGAGTAGAAGCTGTTAAAAAGAAATTGGATTTTTATGGGTGTTTTGTGGTTGATCCAGTCGGGAGAAGTGGTGGTTTGGCTATGCTGTGGAAATCCAATATTCAGTTTACTATTCATAATTTTTCACTGAGGCACATTAGTGAATGGATTTCAATGGCTGATCACAATAGTAGATGGTTTTTGTCAGGATTTTATGGGAATGTTGAAGCTAGTAAGAGGGCTCAATCGTGGGAGTTACTGTCAAGGCTAAATCCTGGAAATTTTTCTTGGTGTATTATGGTAGATTTTAATGAAGTATTGATGCAATCTAAGAAATGGAGTGTAGACACAGACCTTAATACTTAATGAGGGGTTTTAGAGCTGCCATTGAAGATAATCAGTTGTTTGAGTTAGGCTTCAAATGAGATATTTTCATAGGGAGTAATCGACATGATGTGGATGATAGTTTTACCAAAGAGAGGCTGGACAGAGTTGTTGCTAATGCATAGTGGAAGATGTTGCATACACAAGCAGTGGTAGAGGCTCTGGTTGCTCGAAGCTCAGACCATAAACCATTGTTAGTGTCTATTAGGAGAGGGGAGGGGGGGTAGCATACTGCAAAAAGGGTCTTTAGAGTGAAGCATGATGGTTAAGAGATGAGAAATGTGGGAAGATTGTTGAGGAGGTTTGGAAAAATGGTAGATTAAATGCTCAGCCTCTGGAGTAGATACAAGCCACTTTGTCCCAATGTTGTACTTCATTGTCTAGATGGAGTAGGAATCAAGAGTCTGGTGGAGAAACGATGATTAAAGAAAAGACAGAAGAACTAAGAAGATCACAAGAAGCTAAATGGCCTAACAATGTGGAAGTGATTAAAAACTTACTGGAGGAATTGAGTTATTTGTTAGAACAAGAAGATATAAGATGGAGGCAGAGAGCAAAAAGAATTGGTATAAATTGGGAGATAGAAATACCAGGTTTTTCCATCTGTGTGCAACTCAGAGAAAGAAGAGGAACTTCATCTCACATGTGAGGGATTCTCACTCAGTACTCAAGAAAGATTAGGGGGAGATTCAACAGGCTTTTCAACAATATTATGAAGATGTATATTGTTCAGCTCAACCTTCTCGGGATAAGATAGCAGAATGTTTGAATTTTGTGAAGCAATGAGTTTCTGTGGAAATGAATGAGGATTTGAAGAGGGGTTTCACTAGAGAAGAAGTGGAAGTCACTTTGTTTCGGATTGGGCCACTAAAATCATCTGGTCTTGATGGCTATAGAGCATGCTTCTATCAAGACCTATGGAAGATAGTTAGTAAAGATACTACAACAGCAATTCTTAGGTTTCTTAATGATGGACTGTTTGCAGAAAAGATCAACTATAAACACATTACTCTAATTCCTAAGCTAGAGAATCCAAAGTCTATAAGTGATTTTCAACCAATAAGCTTGTGCAATGTTTTGTACAAAATAATTGTTAAAGTGTTGGCTAATAAATTGAAAAGGGTTTTACTTGAAGTTATTTTTTACAATCAGAGTTAGGGCTGTAAATGAACCAACTTGTTTGATAGCCCACTTGGTACTCGCTCGGTTAAACTTGAATCGAACTCGACTCGTGAAATAAAAAAGCTAGTTCATGAAAGCAGATACTCGCTTAATTTGTAAATGACACATATCTAACAAAACTCAATTCGACTGGGCAAGGCTTGTTAAGGCCTGCTTGTTTATGCTCAAGTCGACTCGATTAAAACTCATTCATATATTGATAAATATATACATATACCTATGTATATACATATATATGTATTAGCTAATAATATAAGCATACCACTTTTATAATATACTTTATAAGTATATTTTATAATTTGTCTAATAATTAGTCAATAAAATTTAAGAATTCCGTATACTAGTATGTGGGAACCATATATGAAATAGATATATGTTATCATATTAAGTGTATATATTAATAATATATGTAGGCTAATATATTGTTATTTTGGATAAATATCAACTAGTTAAATATTTTAGTTATTTATAAGTTTTTAAAGATTTTATAATTCAATAGAGGTTCTACTTATTAGTTGTATAAATTGAAAATTAGATCTTTTATTTATTTAGTTATTTATTTTATTATTTATTAAATCTTATTCAAAAAATAAAAAAATAAACAATTTGAGTTCGAGCTCGGCTCGACTCAAATTCGTTTGTGAGACGAGTTCGAGCTCGAGTTCAAGTTAAGAGTTTAGTTCATCGAGTCAAGCTCGAACAAAAAAAAAAAAAAAAAATCTCGAGCTCAAGTATTTTGAGTCAAGCCGAGCTCGGCTGGCTCGATTACAACCCTAATCAAAGTGCATTTATTTCTGGTAGACTTATTATAGACAATATAATATTAGCTTATGAAGCTTTGCATACTATGAAAACAAGGCAGAAAGGGAAAAAATGGAGTATGGCTTTGAAGTTAGATATATCTAAGGCATATGATAGAGTGGAGTTAAGTTATTTGAGCGCTATGATGGATAAGCTAGGCTTTGGGAACAAGTGGATAGGTTTATGCAGGGTGTATCAATAGTACAATACTTAATGCTTGTTAATGGTCAACCTACAAAAAACTTCAGTTTTTTTTAGTACTAATACTAAGGTGGAGATAGTAGATGAGTTAGCTCAGGATATAGGTGCAAGGGTTTGTGGGGATGTTGAGAAGTACTTGGGCCTACCCACGATGATAGGGAAATCCAAGTATAATGCATTTAAAGGCATCAAAGATGGAGTTTGTAAGAGGATCAATTGTTGGAAAAACCAGTTTTTAACACAAGCTCTCAAAGAAGTACTAACAAAAGTTATGCTTGAGGCAATACCCACATATGCAATAGACATTTTTAAATTACTAAAATAATTGTGTAAAGAGATATCAAATATGCTAGCTCGATTCTGGTGGGGCCATATGGATAACAACAAGAAGATTCAACAGAAGGAGTGGAGTAAGATTGGTTTGTCTAAATGCCATGGAAGGTTAAGCTTTAGAGACGTGGATTGTTTTAATCAAGCTATGTTGGCTAAGCAATTTTGGAGATTATTACTAAATCTCAATTCTTTAGTGGCTAAGGTAATGAAAGAAAAGTACTATTAGAATGAGAACTCAGTGGATACTAAACTTGGCAGTGGTCCATCACTAGTGTGGAGGTGTATTATGGGCTCGAGTTACTTAATAAGGGCAGGGTTGAGATGGGGAGTGGGGAATGGAGAAAAAATAAAGATACGGGGTGACAAATGATTACCAACCCCCACAACTCACATGGTGCAATCACAAGTAAAAGGAATTCCAAGCTATGCAACTGTCAAAGAGTTACTTAATGATCATGGAGGTTGGAACACTGGTTTGATTGATGAAGTTATATGTGCTGAAGGGGCATTTGTAATTAAATGCTTACCAATAAGTTGTAGAGGTGTAGAAGACAAGCTCATTTGGTTAGTAAGTCTGGGGTATTTTCTATGAAGTCAGCTTACCATTTGGTTGTCTAGTTGAAAAAGAATGGGAAGGGAGAGCAGTCCAAATTCCAATAACTCTTCTACAAGTTGGAAGAAAATATGGGAGTTAGAGGTTCAAAATTCTATCAAGGCATTTTTTTCTAAAATAAAGACACAGAACTTACATACTCAATAGTTATACCTAATATTACTCTTATATATTCAAATTTTTTAAAATATAAAAAACACAAAAATTAATTTTCAAATCAAATTTATTGAAAAAAACAAAACAAAACAAAAAGATTTTAGCCCAAGGGCTAGTGGCCACTGGCCCACCAAGCCGTGTTGGTTCCTCTACCACCATAGGCCATAGGATCCTACTAATTCTAGTCAGCATGAACTGTAAATTCGGGCCACCCAATCACTGTCAAAGAATATGGTTGTGAAGGGCGGCTTGATCTAGGCCGCCATCACGACCATAGAGACCACTGCCAAATTTATTTCATTTATTACCTCAAACATTTCAAGATTTCCTTTTAAGAAAAAAAAATTATAATCATTCACAAACATATCTCTACTATAACTAATACTAATAGTTAATTATTAGTAAACTTTTACTAATTTTAAGAATTAGGTAATAATTTTATAGTATCTTTACAAAAACTTTTATGTAACTAATACTAATAGTCTAATATAGATTATAGACTATAGTTATACTTATACTAATATAGTTATATTAAATCACTATAACTAATACAAATATAATTATAATGTATTAGAGTTATAACATAATATATGTATAATAGACTAATTGTATAGTTAACTTAATATGTTAGTATTAAGTTCACTATAAGTCCATAACTATATATAATATGGATATCACTATTAATATTGGTATAGTCTATTGTTATTTAGTATAAAGCAAATATTAATCTTAATCATAGACAAAATGTAAAAACTAAAAAGTTTAATATATTGACAATTAACATAGATTCATAATATTAATACATTGGCATACCCAAAGTTAGTAACAAATTAGCAATTAACATCATAAATATAAATATAATTAATTATTTTTTTAATCACTTAATTAAATAATCCACATTGAATAGTTTACTTAATTTTCATTTTAACAATTTAAATAATTTTTTTAATTAAATTATGTGCCAAAAAGATAAAAGAATAACACTATATCTCATATGCCAAACACAAAACGGTGCCGTTTAGTATAAAACGGGACCTAAACGGCACTGTTTAAGTAAATGGGGGAGAATTTTGAAACTGTACGTCGTTTCACGCAACTCAGTTTTTTTTTTTTTAAATAAATCGTCTGTTGAAAGGGTGCCGTTTGGATCCAATTTCAATTCAAACGGCGCCATTTCAACATTAGTTTTCGCCCCCCCCCCACCCAAAATCCCTCGGTTTTGAGTTTTTACTTTTCACTTTCACTTTCACTTTCACTTTCCCCTCTCTCTCGAAAGGCAAAAACCCTAGCCCTCCCTCCATCGCATCCCCCCCTTCCAACCCCTTCAACGCCTCTGTGACTCCGTCGAAGTTCTCTTCATCCCTCCGTCGTGTCTTTTCATTGATTTCCGATTGGTACTCTCTCTCTCTCTCTCTCTCGTTTTTAATCTTTTGATGGTGTTGATTATGGTTTTGAATCACTGTTGTTTGTTGGTCCTTTTATGGTTTCTGCTATATTTTGGAATTAGGATGTGGGTATGCTCCTGCCTCCTGTAGATTTAATTGATTTTCTTAATTTTATTGATTAGAAGTTTCGTGTGTATCCCGCACAAAGTATGTACTATCATTGATTTTACTGATCTGTAATGTTCCTGCAAATGAATGTGTGTACTGTCATCTTTTGTTGATCTCATAAGGAACCTATCATGTGTCCAATTCATCATCAAGCAGCACAAAGTATTGGGGTAAAATACCCATATAAATCTATCGACACATTGTACAATTATAAAATTGCATAAATGGGAAATGAATGGCCTCACAAGTGAAGAGTACTAGTAAGTTAGACAAACCCAAGTGTATTTTTCACTACAACCAAACAAAAGTATTCCATATCTTGCATGCATGGTGTCACTCGTTTTCTGTGCATGCAGAAAACATAGATGTTCGTCTTGAAAACATCTTAGAAGATTGAGGAACAAAAAATCCATATAAGACATAATTTATCATCTAATACATATAATCTCTGTTATTGCAAAGCTGTTAGATTTTTAGGACATATAAGAAGATCAATAGTCTATTGCAGACTTGGGGCATTATTTTCTGCTTATAGAATTTGTGGGTCATCTAAGCCATTATATGACATCATACTTGACTTATAGAATCTGTTGGGGCATGCACTGACATCTTCCATTTTGTTCCATTTCTTATAAAGCATATTTTTTATAGTAGTTTATTTTATAAAGCAGATTTTTGTAAATAGTAACAAAATTTTAATAAAATAGTAAAGCAATTTTTTTTTAATAAATAGATTTTTATGATAATTTGCATTTTATTAAAATCGAAAAATCGGATCGGACTGGAAACCAATAAAACTGAAAGTACCGATTTAAGAAGGTAACCGGTATGTAATTGATTTTGAAAAATGCAAAACCGGTTATATCGGTTCGGTGCTAAATTTTGTCCAAAACTGGACCGAACCCGACTGGTTACACCCCTCCTACTATTCATGATCTCACCTTACATCCAAATATGTCTATAAATTTATTACGAAAAAAAAGAAGAAAGAAAAAAGGATATCAGGTGAAAACGAAGGGATAAATGGGATTTGATTGAGGTATGCAAAAAAGACAATAAATTACATTCACAAGGTGGAAAATCTAGCATAATATGGCAGGATCAAAAAGAAATTAAGCTCGGTTTGAATAGTAAGATGAGATAAGATGGTTTTATATGAAAGTTGAAAGTTAAATAAAATATTGTTAGAATATTATTTTTTAATATTATAATTATTTTGAAATTTAAAAAAGTTAAATTGTTTATTATAATTTGTGTGAAAATTTTAAAAAATTATAATGATTAGATAAGATGAGATGAAACTGTTACTATATCCAAATAGGGCCTAAAGCTTTTAGCAACTGCCATAAAAGCCTTATTTACCACTTCAAGCCCAAATGGAATTGAAGCATGCCTCCCGGTGCTTCTAACAATATGGTTGGAGTTGCATTTTTTTTTAGATAGATGATATTTACAATCTTAGAATGTGCAAGTCTCACGCACTCTTTTTTAAAAAGTAATTAAATTTAGACTCACATAAAAGCTTATTATTTTTAATAATGGACCTCATTTCTTTTCAAAATGAGTGTGATAGGCTTGGACACTCCAGAATTATATATAAAATTACTCTTTCTTTCAACATAGTCGAAGCCTAATAATACGATTGAATGGACCACAATAATGATTGGGCATTTATAAGGCATTCGGATGCTCATTCATGAAATAACTAATAAATAAAACATATAAAATATAAATAAAGAGAGACGCATAGAGATTTATGTGATTTAGTATAAAGGTTTACATCCACAAGTCGTTTGGAAGCAAAATCCACTATGTTGGCTAATTTTACAGTTTTTCATAACCTCTCACAACTCTCAATACAATGAAGAAAATAGGATTTGGGAGAGGTTGAAGAAGACTCATTCATTGTAGAAATTTGGAGGATTGTGACACCCCACAACTTTTCTTTTTAATTTTTAATGGGTCGCTGAGACATTGAACCTATAACCCTTACAGTGGTGGAACCCAACGATTTCTTTTAGGGGGCCAACTTTTCCGTCATATGACACGTTTATGTAAAATAAGAAGAAATTAAAAAATCATAAAAATATAATTATATATAAAATTAGATCTCGATAATTTGCTACATACACATAAAAATATAATTATAAAAACACAACTTAATAAATGTTTCACATTTCTGACAACACTGTTTTGTGGACTAATATTTATCTATTATTATTTTGTAATGAAATATTTATAATATGTTTTCTTCATAAAAACTATCAAGTGATCTTTTAGGATGTCCAACTTTCATTCTAGGTTGTAAACTTACTTATCAAGTTTATGTAAAACTTAGATATTTTTGTGTCAGATTAATTAAGCATATAATACTATAATTGAGACCTAAATAAACTTTTTCTTGCTTAATGAAGTCTAGATGATAAAATTTTTAACTATTTTTCATATAGATCATTAATATTAAATGATTTTTTTTTTCACTTTGGATTTTATATTAAGAAGCCTAATATTATATAATAGAAAACTATGATATCCATATAAATAGGTTTATTATTTCTCCTAAACTTAATTTTAATATAGTTCTGGTGGGGTCAAATCTTTGAAAATAGATAATATATAAAAATTACACAAAATGTTGGGGCTATAGAAAAAAATTGGAGAGATGCATTTCTATGTATATTGAAATTTAGAAAATTTTGGAGAGAATTATTAATTTTTTTAGGGAGCCATTTTATATATTTATAAAATTATGAATAAAATTGAAAGGGTATTTTGAGATTTCAAACACTTTTGGGGATCAACGTGGTTTCGCCACTGAACCCGGAGTTACAATCCCGTCATGCTATTAAAATTAATGGAAAATAAGGTATATATATATTTTTTTAACGATAAAACAAAAGCATTTTAACTAAGTATAACATAAAATATGTACAACAAACCTTTATAATACAAGGTTACAAAACTACCCTTGTCACACTTGAGTTCTCAAGAACTCATTAACTTACAAAATAATTATACAAGAATTTTTAAATATAAGCATCAGTTGATATTGTTTCATCATTACAAAAAAAAAAAACTTTTACACAAATACATGAGGCTCCCATTCATCATGATTGTCCTTGTTGACAGTCTCTTCCTCTAGAGTGGGGTCTAGTGTCCCTGCTATAAAATTGCGATATATATAAATACCAAAGGGTGCGGCTAATCTGCTGTCTCAGGTTGACTGTTTAGTGTAAATGTTTTTTTTTTAAAATTTTTTTTTCATATTTTTTTACATATTTTAATACATTTAAAAAATAAAAAAAATATATCAATACATTTAAAATCACTTCTTTAATCATTAAGTAAAAATAAATAAATAAATTTTGACCAAACAATCAAATGGAATGTGCAAATATGGAGGGTGAAATAGTGTTTCTCAAATACCAAAACCATAGGTGTACTACTACGGTGAGACTTACATCTCAATGTTCAAAATCCATAAATTAGACATGTGATTGTTGTACATCTTAGTGTTCAAGAACCATAAATACTGAAACGACAGGTGGATCACTACGGTGAGATTTACATTTCAATGTTTGAGATCATAAATTAGATATGTGATTGCTGAGTTTTTCTCAATTAAATATTAACTCCATAAATTTTACCAATGAGCATTCATTTCATAAACTATAATACTTTCATTTCACCTTCTACTTCTTTTCATACTTCACTCTATACACAAGCCACAACCTCTCATACCGTACAAGGGTTCGTGTGTTTATCGTCCGAGAATGGCAACTCATTATTTAACCTAATTCTTGACTGTGGTACTCTCACTTCGTCCAAGAGCAACCTATGACCCTTCACTAGCCAGAAAGGTAAGTCCTTGACTCGAGGTCTGCTCACCCCACTTGAGGTTGTTGATTGTTCGTCATCAACTCGAGAGACATTGCTCCATCTTTACTTGCTTCAGAGTGGTCAAGAGAGTTTCATTGGGACTAAACCCTCCCAGCACGTAGGGTCGTGACAAAATCTCAATTAGATAATTTATAGTCAATCAAGTACTTTTGAAAAGTATATCATAAATATTCAATATGGTCAAATCTTATTTCAAATAAAACTACAAATTCCACAAAACAATCCAATTCTATAAACGCAAGTAACATGTTTAATTTATAGGTATCTACTTACAATGCGTCCTTAGCTTTTAAATTCTTAGTTTCCTTTGGGATCCTCGATTTAGAAGTCATCAGTGTACTATTAAATATCTGAAAATCCACTTTGTAGTTTGTACTCCATAATTGTGAAATTTTCAGTTTTACTCTTAACGCTATTTTATTACTATTTTGCCATTAACTTTCTATGAACTCTCATTTTAAATCACTAAACTCTTTTTTTTTTTTTTAAATCTATTTCTTGTATAAATTTAAACTTTATCCCTAACTAAATATTAATTTACGGTTGTACCCCTAAATTTCTACCAACTTCAATTTAGTTCCTTAACTTTGTTCAAATATCATTTCAACCCCAAGTTTACTATTTTTCACCCAAAACACTTTCTTTAATAATTTCACTTATCCCTAAACTCATTTTCATTACAAACTCGTTTTAATAAGTATTAAAATAAATTATAAAACTTTATGTTTACCCTAAATATTAGATTTCATTATTTCACCTAGATTTTATTGCATACCAATAAATTTTAAATTAAAGCTAATACATCATTAAACTATTTTTTCTAATTTCATCATTTTTTTTCCTTTTTTTAAAAAAGCTACAAAACTCTCTCAAAACCCTAAACCAAATCCTAAATTTTTTATAATTTCATGTTCACCCATATTTATTTACACAATTAACCTCAAGTCCTATTTTATTAACCTCTTAATTACATGCTTTAGTCACCAAAATTCAAAATTCCAAAATTTATACCCTAACCGAAACCCTAATCATCTCTCTTCAAAATTTTTTTTTCCTTTTTCATTTAATTTCTTCATCCATTCAACTCCCAACACTTCAAATATTATCCCAATATCGCCATATATAGACTAGTTAGAACAAAATAAATCAAGCCTAATTTTACATGGTAAACTCGAAACTCCAAACAAATTTCACCATTTAACATTATATATAACATCTTCTACAATAAAAATTAACACTACAAATTTGAAGTTTGCATAATTATAAAGTTATAAAAATACTTAGTTGCTCCTTTTTAGTGTGACAAATCTCCTCGAAGATGCTAATTCTTGGTGTAGATTGAGAGTATACTCTAAGTTTGTGTGTTGTTAGATTAGAAAATGGTGAAGCATGAGAAGAAATGGGTAAGTGGTGCAGGGAGAGGGGATTCACATTCTCTATATTTGGTGATCATTTTGTTTTTGATGGTACTAGCGAATCTCTTGCCCTTTGAGGCAATTTCATATTGGTGTTGTCGTTTTGGTGTTAAAATTTGAGTATGTTAGTTCTAACCCATGCTAAATGGTCAGGGGGCCTGTTGACCTCCTGGGTCCATCCCAAATAGTTGCCAAGCCTGTTGAGTCATTTGCAAAGGCAATCCACACGAGGCAGTTATGGAGTTAGGATGCTCCTTCCCAGAGGAGACCTACTAGTTGTGGTTATGGCAAGAGAGGTAGCTCTGGTCACATGCGCATATACTAACACTTCTCGCTGAGACATGTGAGGCTTGCTTGACCACTGTTATGGCAGGAGGCTTGCTTAATCAGGCTATGGTCACCAAGGTCATGATAGCCTTGGTCACCAAAATTGAGCCAGTACTTAGGTTGGGCTCAATGTTTTGATACACGTTGGTTGCCAATGTCATGTTAGTCTTGATTGCTGAGGTGGTGTGCTAGTCGCTAGGATCAAGCCATTACTTAGGCTAGGCTCGATTTGTTGGGCACACGTTGGTCGCCAGTACTTAGACTAGACTCGATTTTTTTAGCACACATCGGTCACCAAGTTTGTGATAGCCTTGGTTTGCGGAGGGTCCAAGTGCCTAACTTTAGGGCGACCTGGCTATTTTGAGAAGTTTTCAGCAAAAACCATATTAGTTAGTGTAAATAATTCAAACCACAAATTTGAAACTTACAAACCTAAGCCAAGTGGTCGAATGTTAGGTAAAAGTTTGATTTCCGTAGTCCTCAAGCATGAGTTGACCTGACCTCATTGTTGGGATTTTTCTTCCTCTCTTTTTGCTGTGGTGTGGCGAGAGATCAAGGTGCCCAAATGGCCTCGTCTCTGTGATAATAAAGATCATGTGCACCGAAGTAAGTGCTCTAGGGCAATTTGTATGGGGAAGATAGGGAGTTGAGATATTCGAGTGGCACTCAAGGGTGACCCCGCAGTTAGTCTCTAAGTCAGGTGGCTGGGTTTCCAAGCTTTTGTCTAGCGAAGGATCGTTGCCCTTGAATAATAGTAGCGTGCATAGTACTCTGCTTGTACGTTCCTTTTTTTTTTTTTTTTTTTTGGGATTAGGATTGCTCGAACTTACTTTTGGCTAGGTACTTGCAAGCAAAGGGTTTTTCTACTTATTTATCCATTGGGAGTCTCGTGGAAACTTGAGGATTTTTACAAGGAAATCCACAAAATCATATTTGTTAGTGGAAATAAAATTCCAATAATGAGTTTATGGAAGAGAAACTGGTCAATTAGCTACTATTGTTGAGCTTAAGGCTTAGCTCATGATGCCTTGGGCAAAATGTTTACCATCATTTTTTTTAGGCGAGCAATAATTCTCTGGTGTGTTGGGCTGAGCATCGTTGCTCACTCGTGATCCTTTACTACTGTTAGGTTGTCTATGGAATTGAGGATTTTTGAGTGAAAATTGAGTTCTTCAAGGATAAACATTGTGTTCTATTTAGGATTTATAGAGGAGTGTGTTTTTTTATCTTCTTGGTGTGGAATTTGCTTATTTTTTTCAAGCTTAATGGAACTCAAGCCAAGATAGAGATTTGTTGGAATGGTAGCTTGATTTCATATTGAAAAATGTCATTCCAGATACTTGGCTTGACTATGATTCAACCCTGACTCAACTGTGGCTTGACCTTGGCTCGACCTTCGTTCGAGCAAACTTCAATCAAATTATTAGTTCGATGCACGCTCAACACTTTATTCGAGTAAATGTTCAAAAAACCTAATTCTTATGCCATTTTACATATATAAACACATTTTTGTAAGGAGAATTGAGGTGAGTGAGGCCAGAAAAGAGAGAGAACTCATTTTGTTACATTTGAGAGCTCATTCGGTGGATTTGGGCTTTGGGAGTGAGGAGTGATTTGTTATACCCCTTTTGTACTCAATTTTTCTTAATGAATTCCTTTGAAGATCGACTTTGCCAATGGACATAAGTTATCGTTTGAAACTGAATCACTTAAATTTTAGTATCTTTGCGTGATTGCTGGTTTTTATTTCTGTTTTAACTCTGATTTGCTTCCATTATTCCTTTCTCCGCATCTAGTTCATGTATCTCCACTTGATCCCAACAAAAACAAAGGTAGAAAAACAGAACTGAATATAGAAATGTTAAAGTCATATCAAATTAATTATGTGGTTTTACTCGGTAGCCATAGCTATTAGTGAAAATCGTACGTAGGACCAAAAACCCAAAATTTTACGTCAAGCAATACCTTGACGCCAGAAGCAGAAGCTCCTGGGACTGAATTCTCAGTCACGATTCCCATGATGAGCTTCTGCTTGAGAGGATTCGAAGAAGGCGGCCTCGACAATAGAGGGCTCTTAAACTTGGCTGGAGATTGCTTCAATCGCACGGCATTTAGTTCGGATCGGACGAAAATGTGTTCTCCTTGGCTAATATGGTCTTCCTGGATGGCCCGGGCTTGGCCGAGCTAGGGTTGGGGAACGGCAATGGGTCCACGGAGTGCATCTCCCTTAAGATCAGGTTCTTTGGTTGCTGCTCATTTTGGAGACAAATCAGATAATGATATACAGAGAGAGAGAGAGAGAGAGATTGGAGGGGACAAGGAAGCGAGAGATAGTGCTGAGGGAAATGTAGCCACTGCTCGAGGGGGAGAGAACTTGAATTGGGGGAATTTTGAAAAGCTCATGCACTCGTGGCATTCCTTTCCATTCTCTAGGGTTGTAAATGAATCAGTCTACTCGATAGCTCGCTCGGCTAAACTCGAATCGAACTCGACTCATTAAAAAAAAAAAACTCGTTCGTGAAAGCAGATACCCGTTCGATTAGTAAATGACACATACCCGACAAAACTCGACTCGACTCGGTTAAGCCTCGCTCGTTTATACTCGAATCGACTCGTTAGCTGGACTCGATTAAAACTCATTCATATATTGATAAATATATACATACATCTATGTATATATACATATATATGTATTAGCTAATAATATAAGCATACCACTTTTATAATTAAATATATAATATGTAATCTAATTATTTATGTCTATATAGTGAATATACTTTATAGGTATATTTTATAATTTGTATAATAATTAATTGATAAAATTTAATAATGTTATATACTACTATGTAAAAACCATATATGAAATAGATATATACTATCATATTAAGTGTATGTATTAATAATATATGTAGGCTAATATATTGTTATTTTGGATAAATATCAACTAGTTAGATATTTTAATTATTTATAAATTTTTTAAGATTTTATAATTCAATAAAGGTATACTTGTTAGTTGTATAAATTCAATATTAGGTCTTTTATTTTATTTTTTTATTTTATTAATTATTAAATCTTATTAAAAAAAACAATTCGAGCTCGAGTTCGGCTCGACTCGAACTCGTTTGTGGGACGAGCTAGAGTTAAGAATTTATCTTATCGAGTCAACCTCGAACAGAGAATAAAAAAAAATTTCGAGCTCGAGCTCGAATATTTTGAGTCGAGCCGAGCTCGACAAGCCAAAGCTCGGCTCGGCTCGGCTCGGCTCGACTCGATTACAGTCCTACCATTCTCCATCAAATTTTTAAAAATATTATTTGGAACTATAACAAATATGAATATGAAAAAAGTGTAGATGATTAGAAGAATAGTTTATTTTATGTATTAAGATAAAATATTGATAAAAAATAGTTTAAGGGATGATTAGTGATTCCCTATATTTAGAGAACTAATGTTCATCCTCTAAACCTTTTTCCTAAAATAGAGATTGGGATGTAAGAAATATTTTAATCAAAAGTCTAAAATAAACCTCAAATTATAGAAAAAATAGTGATTTGGGACATGGGATGTGAATGCTCAGTGACAGTGTATTAAATGCCTTTGCTACCGTTTGTGTTTTGGCTTTGCCAAACGTGTGGTAGGGGCACGTGGCATTATGAGTGTGCATTCCTTTCGCCAATTCCTTTTTGTGTTTTTTTTTTGTTTAATTTCAAAGAAAGCCTCTAGAATAAGATTTTTGATAAAATGATCCCTATAATATTTGTGGAATTTCATAATAGTCCCCCATCCAATTCTAATTAATTATATGACGAAGAATCCTAATATGACAACCACTTGCACATTAGAACTAAACACGTGATAACAAATGTAAAAAAGGAATACTTAGCATAGATACAAGATCTTCCATCAAACTATCACCTAATTTGTAATTACCCTATACTATCAATTTTGGCACTTCTTGAAACTTCAAAAAATTGCAATGTATCCTATCCTTCTTGAAACTACAAGAAATTTGGACTTTTTCGATGAGTTTTTTTTTTCAAGATCTATTATCATGGCAAATACTTAGCTGATGATACAAAAATTATTTGTGGAAAAAGAACAAGCCTCTTGCAGAGAGATTACGTCTGGTGAGCAAAACTTTGTGGGAAAAAGACATTTTGCAATAATTCTACTAGATAAGACACCAAATCACTTTTGCAGAGAGAAACTTATTAGATTTTGCGGCGACAATAAATCGCTACAAATAGTTTTAAGATTAAAACTCTACTTTTTTTCCCCCTTATTTCTTTATTTTTAAGTCTGATATTCTCTCTCCATTCTCTCGAGGGGTCCGCTGTCATGCCGTCGTCATTGAGGTAAGCCAGTGAGCAAAATTTTAAAAAATCAAATTTTAGAAAACCAAAAATACGGAATTTAAAAAAAATGATAAACTTAAAAAGGTGAAAAAATCATTTAAATTTAGCTTTTAAATTTTTTATTTTTTGACAAATTTTGAATGTGTTTTTTTTTTTCTTTTAGAATTTGTATGCATAATTTTTTCTTTTAAAGGAGACAAAAATGGTATGCATTGCAATTATTCGCTAGTTTGGCGGGTTAATTACATAAATTAATAGTTTGGGATGGTGACTGCAAGGGTGGGTAAAGGTTGATGGGATTTTGTGTATTTTTCTCAATAAAAAAATTACCAAATCAACATGTCATATCATAAAAAGAAGTTTTAAATAGCAAGAAATTGAGCAAAACCCTATGATCAACGAACGAATTTACCCTGAGACTCGAGTACTTGAATTTTTTTTTTTTTTCGAGGGTACTTGATTTGCTACAATGCTATTAAATCATCTCGATGAAATGAAAATAATAATATCAAGAAAAGGAAAAGAAAAAAAATCAATTGGTCTGAATATAAATTACAATATGTGGGGCAAAGAAAGTATGGTACAGTTCCAGTCGCATCATCTAAAGCGTTTTCATATTCCAAAATTGTGACAAAGAAATGTATAAATTTCTATAAATTTATTTAAGAATATACACTAAATGATTTGGGTTTAATATTTTTCATTAGCTTATATATGGATACTAATACCTTCCACATATGGGTGGAGGAGATAAAGGGTAACACCTGTAAGTAGGCGTGGGCTCCAAAGATACGATCCTATGGGAGGTTGGAGTGTGCTTGGGCCAAGGCCTAATTCCGAATCTCTAAGCTCATTTTTGAAGCCCAAAGCCCAATTTTGAATCCTTGGGCCACTTTTGAAGGCCCAAGGTCTATTATGATATTTGGGCTTTTGAAATACTATAAAAAAAATATCTACACATCCTAGTAGATTTCCAAAATATGCTGTAAAAATCAACGAAAAAGCTAAATATAATGATTAAATTATATACATTGTAAAACCAAAGGAAAGTAAATACGCAATGACAAACACAATATAAATAAAAAATACAAAGTAGCCCCCAAACAACCAGCACAATCACAACCAAATATTAACTAAACAACCAAAGTTCTCAACTAATTTACATTGTACAATGTAATAATGTATAAGAATAAAATAAAAAATTACGAATTAGTAATTATAATTTGACACTAATTTTCAATATTTCATGATTCATTGCACCATTCAGCCTCCAAAAGTCCAATCACATTCAACCATTTAGTATGAAAATCACCATTGTTGTGGTCATGAGCCCGTCAATAACTATACACTTTTCATGTTGTGTTCATGGAGTGGAGAAAAGCAAGTGAGTTTGCGCTATAGTAAACCATAAGAATGTTATTTAATTCAAATGGAAAACAGGGTTATAAGTAGTAGAATTCATTTCTCACCAATAAAGGGGTTCTCTATCCTATGGTGTGTCCGTCTCAATCATCCGTAATTATGTTAGGATTCACAATTAAATCTATAAAATCATAAAAATTAGAATTTAAATATGAAAACAATAAAAATATTTAAATAATCATTTAGAAGCATATAAAGTTATCTAATTCAAACCTATGGCTTTCGGCATCAATGATATCTAGTCCAATGGGCATTTCACTTAGCCAGTTCTGTGTGCAAACGAGAGCCTCCACGGTTGATGGTACAAATGAACTCTGATAAGCATACAACATGTGAACTTCAGTGCTAAACGTTAACTCAGAGGCAACCATAGTGATAAGAATGGCTAGTACATATTGGACTATACGGAAAATGACTGAAAACTTGGTGGAATTAATCTTCCACCAAGTTAATAAATAAAATGCATCACTAGGTGTCTCGACATTTTTCATAAAATATTGCTCAACCTCAGACCTACACTACATAATATTCCTCAATACACGATTTTGATGATACCGTCACACCAAAACAGATTAACTCTGTGCATATTTGTCATCTAAGGAAGATATCAAGTTGGTTGGATGTGAGGAGCTACCACCTGCGGTAAAAGACTAATCACTGTTTCTGTAGTGGCTATATAAGTGATCAATATCACATTTTAGTTATCTAATAAGCTCTCCAACCTTCTGTTTTCTGAAGACGTACTTAATCCAAAATTCTATAATGACCAATTTGTATCGGGAGTCAAGGATTGCAGCCACAAATAGTAATTTATTTATCTTCTCAATATTCTTCTAATATTTATCATATTTAGATTTCATCCTCGTAGCCATAACAAATAACAATCCCAAATTGTCAACATAACTCTGTTGCAAGTGGTCATGAAGCCTCGAGAGCTTGTCAAAGTACAAGTTCGAAGTTATATATTTGGATTTATATATCCGTAGGGTTATGTCATAAAACAATTTCAAAAATTGAACAAAATACTTCATATTGGCTCAATCAACTGTGTCCGGTATACCGAGCCCCCTTCTACCCCTTACTGACTCCAGCAAAACATACCTCAGGCCCCCATCTCCGAACTCCATTCGTTTGAACGTTTTTTGATATTTATGCGCTACATCCAACATCATGTATGTAGAGTTCCATCGAGTTGGAACGTTCAAGCATAACATATTAGAACATCCAATCTCAAGTTATTCGGTTATTGCCTTAAACTTGCTAAGGCTTTGGAGGGAAGCTCTCACATATCTCACAAGTTTGTGAATTTTGGTAATGGAATCATCAAATTCTTTTAACCCCTCAGCAACTATGAGGTTGATGATATGAGCACAACATCAAATATGGATAAACTCGTACTCACGAATGATATCATCTTTTAACGTAGTATTCCGCCTGAACCAATCAATTGCATTCTCATCGGCACTGGCATTGTCAATTGTGATATAAAGCACTTTTCTAATTCCCCAATCCTTTATACAATCATCCATTTCCTCCTCAATGGATGAGCCCTTGTGATCAACAATTTGTTTAAAGTCAATAATCCGCTTTATCCACTCACTGTCAATAAAGTGTGTTGTGATACACATATAGCTGATATTTTGTATGAACGTCCATGTATCAGTCGTAAATGACACTCTCTGGCCAGTGGTAAGAAACATTTCCTTCATTTCCACCTTCTCATTCTTATGCATCTTCAAACAATCTCGCATCATTGTATACCATGATAGCATAGGAAATCGTGGCTCAAGAGTGTTGACAAATTTATGGAAGCCTTTTTTTCCAATTGTGGTAAAAGACATCTCATTATAAATGATCATTTTTGCAAGTAATTCCCTCAACATCTTCTCACTATATTAAGAGATTGACAGTTTCGTAACTAAGTTTCGTCTAATCAGTAGCCACCAATCCCTTGTGTATCTTATACCGTTGGAAACCATTAATATGTGTTATTAATACAGAAGTGTTTTGCTTCTTCGAATGGCATCCACAAAGTTGCCCACAGTGGTGGCATCTCGTCTACGGGTTCACACGATCACCAGAAATCTTGGTGAAATGTTTCCATGTCCATGACTTTTTTTAGTAGGTCGTGGTGGTCAATCATGCTCAATATGCATATCCTCCTCCTCATTAAACATATTCTTATCTTCTACATCTATTGGGACTCGACTACTTGCATAGGAAATAGCTACTCTAGATGTGGGTCTAGGGGTGGAAGTACCTGTCGGTGTAGGAACTGTGGCATCCCCTTGTGGACGATCGTCTCCACTAGGTGTAGCATCTATATCTATCTCAATTGTGCTGAAAAAATAAATTAGAAACAAACAAATTAGAAAAATAAATAACAGCATCTTATGTATATGTATATGATGCACTGCAAGTAGTCGATTTTATAATAAAAAAAGAAGAAGATAATTTATGAATGAAAAGTATAACAATATAATATTATTTACTTATCATTTAATTAACATAAATATTGAACTCATGTCCTTCACCCCAATACTAATCTTATAATAGTATAAAAGAATTAAAACTGATGAATGTGTCAAGAGACATTTTTCCCATCTCAAGAAAAGAACTACAGGTTTCTGATTTGAGTTTTTTACAATTTATCTGAACTACTTTTGAACCAGCATAATAGGTTTTGCCTGAATGGTGTACAACAGGTATGCAACTACCATTTCTGCAATACTTTAACATGTCCAGTTTTCATTTTCCAGCTTTGTATTTGACATGGATGTTTTCTTTTTCTTTTTTCGGCATGATAAATCAGGAACGTTTTTCTTATTCTCGGGTGTTTGTGGTTTTACTGTTATGTTCATCCCAAAACTGGTACTAGAGACAAAGGTCCGGGGCGAGCTTTGGAAGAGATACAAAACTCATTGAATTCTAGAGAGAAGTTAAAAGATCGTATGAATCCTATAGGATTTAATGTTGTATGTATAGAACTTTCAAGTAGACTATCTTATTCGGTTAAGAAATTGAAGAAGGATCTCAATTAGAGAAGAATAGCTTGGTAATTAGATGACAAGCAGCAGACCTGAAACTAAGAACCTTTCGTAATATTAAATAGCCTGGCAATATTCCTTACTGGATTCCGTCAAAAATTTTCAGTTCTAGTGTTAGATATTGCTATATTAATTAAAAGATCGAATAGCATTAAGGTACTGCAAATTCTCTTTAACAGCACTATTAAGAAAACGATTAATTACATATATATTTATATAGGTGTGCTCAATTAGTAGTTAGATGAGTACTTTGTGGAGGCCAGGCAAATAAATAAACTACTAGTTATGATCAAGAGTGAGTACAGAATCAATTGCAAAGATAAAGAAATAAGTAAATACAATATAGAGAAAACCTTCCCACAGGAACATCTGCTATTCTTCCATCAACGGAATCGAATGGAGACATGCCACGTAGAAGTCACATGAACACACGGGTAGACCGCACTGCATACGATTTCAAAAAAAATTTCTCTCTTCGTGCCATCCTCCTCCATCACTCTCTCACTCTCTCTCTCTCTCTCTCTCTCTCTCAAACAAGGCCATTTTCGCGTGAGAGCTTCCTCTCATAAGCAAAAGCGAAGGAAGCAACAACAAATTCTGGTCTTCAATTTTGTTTTCTCCCATTCTGGTCTTGCCTTACAAGCAAGGGTTGCTTGGGTGCTTGGGGTTTAGTTCAAAGGGTTATGGAGCCATGAACGGATTCGCCAGAGCTTTAAACCCACTTTCCTGCAAGTAAATATCTCTGCTGGGGGTTGAAGAAAAATTGTAAAAATTTTTTTTTCCCTGGGAGATTTTTCTATTTTTCCTCTTCTTCTTGATGGGTTTTCAGGGTTAATTGGCTTGAAAATAGATTACTTCCCTTCTTCTCTCTCTCATAGTACTGAGATCTCCCTTGACGCGCACTGGCACAGAAACGAAGACTAACTTGAAAATAGATTAAGGATGCGAGAACGATGGTGATTTCAGGAGGAAAATATGTGGGTTTCAGAAGAGATTGGAGAGCACGATAATATGTTTTTTTTTTTTTTTTCAATTTCTATTGGTCTTTCAATCTCATTTGGTTCATTTATTTTTTCTTGTACTTGTTTTTCATATTCTCTTTTGGGCTGTAGGATTCTCTGGAGATCAGATGGTGACCAGATAGTGATGATTGAGGATGGGTGTTTGGACAAGTTCTACTGCACTGGTAATGGGCTCTTCAAGATTGGAGGAGGGAGGGAGATAGCGAGCAGAGATGTGCAAACAGATATTAGGGAGGGGGAATTTTGTGAGCAAGATCCTGTGTGATGAGTGCACCATCTTCTTATAGAACTTTCTGACATGTCAATTTTTTATTGGGGATTGATAGACTCTGAATATAGGAATTGCCGGTCCAAAGAAGCTCTCTTAAATATATAGATATTAATTAAAGAGCACAACAGCAACACCAAATTAATCGCTAGGCCAAATAATACAAAATAACTGCATTAAAAAGGAATTTGATTCTACAAATTGACAGCTTAAATTAGTCTAAACTCACACCCTTCAACTGTACAAGTGTTCTGTCGAAGAGTAGAATTGAAGATGAGATATTAACTCAAAGTAATACATCAGAGTTTTTCTCAGTGACATTTTCACAAACACCTTTTGTTCAATGTCTTATTTATGCTTCCATAAGCAAAATTTGATTACAATCATTTCCTCAATACACATATTTCTACACACTCCAAAATCAAGAACCGTAATAGTATATATGCTTATTGAATATTTCATGGTAACAAAATCCCCAAAATTGAAAACTCTAAAATTAAAGAATTATAAAAAATAAACACCAATTGCAAATCAAATGAGGAGCAGAGGAGGTGGTAATATACCAATTGATGCTGACTGGAAGTATTCTACGATGGGCCTGGGCTTGTGACGACTGCAAGACGACGTCAAATGGCATGTTGTGAAGAAAACAACGGGAGAAACAGAGAGAGTCAGAGAGCAGAGAGAGAACAATTGCAGAAGAGTGAGGGGGAAGAAGAAAACGATGTGTGAAGAAAACGATGTCGTTCTACTTGAAATGGAACGTCATTTAGTTAGGTTTTTTTAAAAAAATTCATATGTAAAAAGATGTTGTTTTACATCTGAATTTTTTTTTTTTTAAAAAAAAAAGTCAGAGTTCAAAGGTGTTGGAGCAAGTGTCTGCACTTGCACATAAGAGTTTGTGGAAGTGTTTGTTAGTTTCAATAATTGTAGATATGAGGATTGGGTATAAAAAATATTGGCATAATATGTTTATTGGATGAACAAATTCTAGATGTGTTTGTTGGTTTCATAAATTGTATATATGATTATTGGGTAGAATAAGAGTTGTCAAAATGTGTTTGTTAGATAATTAGGTTGAGGAAAAAAATTAATTGGGAAATAATAATTTAATTATTAAATTAAATTATTAATTAACATATGATTAGTGTAATTGTAAAAAATGAAAGAAAAAATTTAAAATTTTATTATTAAAAAAGTAATATTATATTATTATTTTGATGAATCCAATGGCTAATCTAATGTGGGGTTATGGATATGGAGGTTTTACATTTATAAAAAATATATACTTTTCATCAAATTTTAAAGATGAATTTGATAAAACCAATGCCAATACTCTGAGCATGGGCCATATTTTAATTTTCCCAAAAACTAGGTTGCTATAAGACAAAAATAGGTAAAAAATGATGTCACAAGTGGACTATCATGTACGTGGATGATTTTTCAAAATATTTAATAATTATTAGAAGACTGTAATTACAAGAAAATTTTATAAAAATAAATTGGGAAATATATCATATAATACCTTATATCTACTTTATAATAAATAATTTTATCATATCAACTTACGTCAGTATATAAATTTGCCTATGTAAACTTCATTTATAAGTTAAGAATTTTTCTAATTTACTTGAGAAGTTGGGGATCGTGATGTATAGGGGTGTAAAAAGAAATCGGAAAACCGGTTGAACCGGACTAGATCGAACCAATATATTAAGTCTAGTTTGTATGCAGTTCGGTGTGGTATCAGTTCTTAAAAATCAACACCGGTCCTATACTAGTCTGATATCAATTTTTATATTTTGAAAATTGGTTTAAACCGAACATAAACGATATATATTTATGATCTTTTATATTATATGTAATGTTTTATATTATATTATATATGTTATATGCTAAATTGCTAATTAATTTAAAAATTCTAATTTTATTATTCAAGTCTATTAATCTAATAACATAAAATTAATATAACATGTGATATAATATAAAATTAATCATATAATTTTTAACATAATATTTGATATAACATATAAATCTTAGTCTTAAACATAAATATTAATATTAAGTTGTTAATATAAACTTACTTTTGATATATATTGTTGTTGTCGTGTTTTGTGGGCTTGGGCGACTCTACGCTAATTATTTGGAGCCCCCTGTTCCGGTGCGACTGTAAAGTGACGGTTTGTACATCCATGACAGTGAATGAAAAATAAGTGCAGGGAAAGTAAAAAGAGATGGACACCAAGATTTATGTGGTTTGACAACGGCCTTACATCCATGGGGGTTTTGGGAGGGAAGTCTTCACTATAATATATCTGTTTACAGTCACTTATGGACCCTCACATTTCACTGTACAGAGAAGGTTGGAACTCTTTCCTTTGGAGACACTATCTTCCTTGAAAGGCTACTTGAAGAAGAATATATGATTGTGGGAGAGTTCAGTCCGTGTGAGAAGTAAAAAATCCTTAGTCCTTACTCAATATATCTATATCGATCCCTGTTGATCCGTCCTCTTGATATTGTATGGGCATCCCCTTTTATATGTTTGCTTGACCCTTTACTATACATACCAGCCTGCCATGAGTTGGTAGATCTCCCTTGCGTGAACTCTTTGCTTTTTTCCCCTGACCCTCTGACATTTTACAGCCCTCATATCCCTCTTATCTCCCTCTTGTCTCTTTTCTTGTTCCCTTTCGTCTCTTTCCTTGTCTCTTCTTCTGTCTCTAGTGATGGCTTGGTGGGTTTGGCTCAATTTATGGGCTATAGGCATTTTTCCCTTTAACAGAACCCCGCTAATTTTTAGCATACTTGTGGGCTGGAAATTATAAAAGTTTTTCTTTATGAGAATTTCTGACCTGGGTAGTCACATTGAAGGTGAACTAGTTTGTGAACTGATATCTAGAATTAATGAGTACGCGTATGCTGCCAGTGGGGAGCTCGAATGGAGCAGGAGATGGACTCGACCGCGTAAAGCACAAGCGTAGAGCTCATATAGCGTGAGATATACTTGACCGCGTAAAGCGCGAATGCAGAGCTCGAATGGGGCGAAGATGGACTCGACCGCGTAAAGTGCGAGCGCGGAGCTCGAATGTTGCAGAAGATGGACTGGACCTTGTAAAGAGCAAGCGCGGAGCTCGAATGGTGCAGGAGATGGACTCGACTGCATAGAGTGCGAGCGCAGAGCTCAAATGGTGCGAGAGATGGACTTGATCGTATAAAGTGCGAGCGTGGAACTCAAATGGGGCGAGAGATGGACTCTACCGCGTGAAGCGTGAGCATAGAGCTCACGAGAGTTTAGTGACATGGTTTTGTTTGATAGAGATCCCGTTGATGGAGATTTCGCTAATGGAGATTCTATCACTGCCAATGTATCACAGGCAGCAACTTTGCACGAAGCTCTACAACTGATTGGGACTTGCATTGCGAATAGCTGTTAGCAGGGCAGAGCTCATGGTTCTGGTCCTATGCTTTATACTTCATGGCCGATCCAGAGACCGGGCTTGTATCCCGCGAAGGTCGGCAAGTCCAATCTCAGGACTGGCTTGTATTCCGACTAGCTCTTGTAGGTTGGCAAAGCCTGAGGGCCCTGCTCCCTCGCCAATGCATCGCAGGCAGGAACCTTGCATGAAACTTGACAAGTGATTGGAACTTGCATTCAGAATAGTTGTTAGCAAGGCATAACTCATGGCTCTGGTTCTGTGCTTTATACTTCGTGG
Organism: Pterocarya stenoptera; assembly: GCA_003123785.1. Lineage (NCBI taxonomy): Eukaryota > Viridiplantae > Streptophyta > Magnoliopsida > Fagales > Juglandaceae > Pterocarya > Pterocarya stenoptera. The sequence goes on from QEOT01009152.1 coordinate 183,202, forward strand.
CTGATCTAGAGACCGGGTTTGTATCTCGCGAAGGTCGGTAAGTCCAATCTCAGGATTGACTTGTATTTTGACTGGCTCATATAGGTTGGCAGAGCCCGAGGGCCCTGCTCCATCGCCAATACATCGCATGTAGCAACCTTGCACGAAGCTCGACAAGTGATTGGAATTTGCATTCCGAATCGCTGTTAGCAGGGCAGAGCTCATGACTCTAGTCCAGTGCTTAATACTTCGTGGCGGTTCTAGAGACCGGGCTTGTTCCCGTGAAGGTCGGCAAGTCCAATCTCAGGACATGCTTGTATTCCTACTGACACTTATAGGTTGGTAGAGCTTAAGGGCCTTGCTCCCTCACCAATGCATCGCAGGCAGCAACCTTGCACGAAACTCGACAAGTCATTAGGACTTGCACTGCAAATAGCTTTTAGCAGGGTAGAGCTAATGGCTCTGGTCTTGTGCTTTATACTTCATGGCCGATCTAGAGACCGGGCTTGTATCCCGCGAAGGTTGGCAAGTCCAATTTCAGGACTAGCTAGTATTCCAATTAGCTCTAGTAGGTTGGCAGAGCGCAAGGGCCCTGATCCCTCACCAATGCATCACAGGTAGCAACCTTGCACGAAGCTCGACAACTGATTGGGACTTGCATTGTGAATAGTTGTTAGCAGGGCAGAGCTCATGGTTCTGGTCCTATGCTTTATACTTCGTGGCCGATCCAGAGACCGGGCTTGTATCCCGCGAAGGTCGGCAAGTCCAATCTCAGGACTGGCTTGTATTCTGACTAGCTCTTGTAGGTTGGCAGAGCCTGAGGGCCCTGCTCCCTCGCCAATGCATCGCAGGCAGGAACCTTGCATGAAACTTGACAAGTGATTGGAACTTGCATTCAGAATAGTTGTTAGCAAGGCATAACTCATGGCTTTGGTTTTGTACTTTATACTTCGTGGCCGATCTAGAGACCGGGTTTGTATCTCGCGAAGGTCGGTAAGTCCAATCTCAAGATTGACTTGTATTTTGACTGACTCATATAGGTTGGCAGAGCCCGAGGGCCCTGCTCCATCGCCAATACATCGCATGCAGCAACCTTGCACGAAGCTCGACAAGTGATTGGAACTTGCATTCCGAATCGCTGTTAGCAGGGCAGAGCTCATGACTCTAGTCCAGTGCTTAATACTTCGTGGCGGTTCTAGAGACTGGGCTTGTTCCTATGAAGGTCGGCAAGTCCAATCTCAGGACATGCTTGTATTCCTACTGACACTTATAGGTTGGTAGAGCTTAAGGGCCTTGCTACATCACCAATGCATCACATGCAGCAACCTTGCACGAAGCTCGACAAGTCATTAGGACTTGCACTGCAAATAGCTATTAGTAGGGTAGAGCTAATGGCTCTGGTCTTGTGCTTTATACTTCATGGCCGATCTAGAGACCGGGCTTGTATCCCGCGAAGGTCGGCAAGTCCAATCTCAGGACAAGCTTGTATTCCGACTGGCACTTATAGGTTGGCAGAGCACAAGGGCCCTGCTCCCTCACCAATGCATTGGAGGCAGCAACCTTGCACGAAGCTCGACAAGTGATTGGAACTTGCATTTTGAATAGATGTTTGTAGGGCAGAGCTCATGGCTTTGGTCTTGTGCTTTATACTTCGTGGTGATTCTAGAGATCGGGCTTGTATCCCGCGAAGGTCGGCAAGTCCAATCTCAGGACAAGCTTGTATTCCGACTGGCACTTATAGGTTGGCAGAGCCCAAGGGCCCTACTCCCTCACCAATGCATTGGAGGCAGCAACCTTGCACGAAACTCGACAAGTGGTTGGAACTTGCATTCCGAATAGCTGTTAGCAAGGCAGAGCTCATGGCTCTGGTCCTGTGCTTTATACTTCGTGGCGGTTCTAGAGACAGGGCTTGTATCTCGCAAAGGTCGGCAAGTCCAATATTAGGACTGGCTTGTATTCCGACTGGCTCTTGTAGGTTGGTAGAGTCTGAAGGCCTTGCTCCCTCGCCAATGCATCGTAAAGCTTGACAAGTCATTGGGACTTGCACTGTGAATAGTTGTTAGCAGGGTAGAGCTCATGGCTCTGGTCCTGCGCTTTATACTTCGTGACTGATCTAGAGACTGGGTTTGTATCCTGCGAAGGTCGGCAAATCCAATCTCAAAACTGGCTTGTATTCCAACTGGCACTTATAGTTTGGCAGAGCCCAAGGGCCCTGCTCCCTCGCCAATGCATCGCAGGCAGCAACGATGCACGAAGCTCGACAAGTCATTGGGACTTGCATTGAGAATAGCTATTAGTAGGGCAGAGCTCATGGCTCTGGTCTTGTGCTTTATATTTCGTAGCCGATCTAGAGACCGGTCATGTTTTTGGTAGGTCGGTGGTTCTTGACCTTTCGCTCCGGACAGTTCATTCTAATGAAGTTGTATTGGGTACCAAGCAGTGCCCAGATGGTCTATATTGCCGGTGTTTTGCCATTTCTAGTCACAAGAAACAACTTTGTTAGTCGAAATAGAATTCACATGAATTTTGAGAGTAACGAACCTAGAGTTGTTGTTTTAGTTAGGGAGAGTCCTTGCTTGCCTGCGCAGCAGTGCAGAGCAAAATAGCCTAGCAGAAAAATCAAACTGAGCAGAAAAGCCATGCCGAGCAGAAAGTCTAACCTAGCAGAAAAGCCGAACCGAGTAGAAAAGCCGTGTCGAGCAGAACAAAATAGTGCAGCGTGGTGTAAGTGTGCATTGTCCGAGCCCAACCAATGGCGTTTAAGTCTCATGCAAGTTGTGCAATTTTATTAATTTTGTCTGTGTGATTGGTCTGGTCTGCCATGGGCTTCCCGTACATGGCAGACTTCATGCGTAGGTGAGGTATCTTCCAGTACATGATAGATGTAACTGTGCGATGGTTTCCGAGTAGATGCTTCATATGCAATGGTTTCTGAGCTAAGGGAAGTCTAAGTTGGTGCTTCACTTGCAAGTGAGTTTTTGTAACGACCCCACCCCGCGAAGGGCGGAATCGCCTCTTCCGTACCTATCCTTTAAACATTTTCTGTTTTTCATTTTCTTTTTCGTTTCTCTTCATTCGTACGTGGTCGAACCAACAGGGAAGACACTAAGCATCCGTCTCTCTCTCTGCAGTAGTGCCTTGCTCCCAGCCTTTTCATCACTTCCTGGACGTTTAAAACATTAAAACAAAAGTGAGTATAATACTCAGTAAGTAGTACACCATGCAGTGAACATACTAGGCATCTATTCTTTTCCTTTAGAAAACATGCATACATAACATTTGCATTTTTATTTCATGCATAAACATTCTTAGACATGACTAAGCTTTCATGCATAAACATTCTTTTCATGCTTTACATCTTTTCATGCGTGACATACTTTTCATACATTACATCTTTCCACTTTCATAGGCCATTGCATATTGTTACGCCCCGCGTGCTAGGGTTAGCTGTCTTTCAACCTATGGATTCGCCCGTGGCCACGGGTTGGAACCCCATTCCGTAAGGATGCAGCACTGGGTGCACTACCAAATACTACGAGCCGGCATTGCAATCTGCCCGTTCATTCATTGGGTACCCTTTTTCATGCATATGGCCATTACGTATTTTCATTCATTGAAACGTTCATTTTCTTTTAATCCTTCGTACTTTCATTTATTTCAGTCCTTTTCATTTAACATTTCATTCATAGGAAAGGAACGTCATTTAAAATCATGAACTTAAACATCGTTGAAAGAGGCACGAGCTTAAACATCATTGAAAGGTATGAGCTTAAACATTATCTTTTAAGACATTCTTTACAACGTCAGTTCTCATTGAAAAGCATGAACTCAAACGCCATTTAAAAATATAAGCTTGAACATCATTAAAAAGCAAAAGCTTAATCATCATTTAAGAGTATGAGCTTAGCATCGTTTAAAAGCGTGAGCTTAAACATAGTTTAAAACGTAAGCTTAAACATCATAACAAAAGCATAGACTTAAACATCACTTTTCAAGACTTCCTTTAAAAATGCCAGTTCATGGTATTTTAAGACTTCCTTTAAAATGCCAGCTCATGGCATCCTTTAAAACGATAGTTCTCAGGGACATTTAAAGCATCAGTTTATAGGGACATTTAAAGCATCAGTTCATAGGGACATTTTAAAATTCACTTAAAGCATCACTTAAAGCATAAACATGAGACGTTCATTTCCTTTCTTTTCCTTTACATTTAAACATCTTCATCATCTTCCTTAATTCAATGCACATGCGTTTTCATTAACAGGATACAATTTCATACTATACTACATATAGGAATAATCATAAGTTTCTTGAGAACATGCATGAAAATCTCATGACTTAGAATCTACATGCATGCATTACCATATACATGTACACACAATTATAATCGGTAGGGTACTTAACAGGGGCTATTAAGGAAGGGCTTGTACATACTATATACATTTACTCTTTTCATTAGAGAAACATTTGCAATATGAGAGATATTCTTTCATAAAAGAGCATGGTGTAAGAAGCATGGTCATAGCTACTTACCTGCGAGTCTTACTAGCGAGTCCATTTGAACTTGAAAGTAGACTCCTAGTCCTATTCAATAAAATGAGGTAGATATATTAACATCCACCTTACTTTAAGCCTTACTAATCGATACACTCACACGCTCACTTAAATTCTAATTTGGAATTAAAAGTTTTCTTAACCCGTTCGTCTACCAACTAAGCATGACACTAAGCCAAAATATTAAAATCTTTATTCTAAATATTTTTTTTAAAGAAACTTATGAAAATAAATAACATGCTAGCTATCTCTTCTAAAGGCCAATATTTTCTACATGAAGGGTAACTGGAAAAATCCTAGATTAAAGCGCGTAAATGGTAGGAATCATTTTCAAAGGGAAGAACAAGACGTTTGCTTCAAATCTGGAAATTTTCAGGAAAAGAGGCATTTGACAGTTTTACAATATCACATGGGAGATACTTTTAATCAAAAGGGCCTACTCACAAGAGGGTTGGTTTTATCATTTCTTTCTCAATGATCTTTCACACCAACCATTCATCTTTAGGTGAACCAAGGTAATGGTTGAACAAGGGAATGAAATAGACTGATTTAAGCTTCAACAAAAGCATAACAGAATTTCTGGATTCCCTTGGACAGCCCATAGGCTTAGTGCTTTCATGCTTTTAAACATCATTTATTTAACCAAAATCTCAACTATATAATTTCACAATACTAGAGTTATAGAAAACTTAAGAAAACATTACATATTTTTCTGAAAACATAGCATAAATGAAAAGAGTAAAAGACTTGGTAACATAAAACTCTTAAAGCAAGCTTACTAGCTTAATTAAATTTCTTAGTGGCTATTTAGGCCATAAGGCTTGAAAAAAAAGCATGCTTAAGATCACCACTTCAACTTCACTAACCTAACACCTAAAGACAAGATAAATTAAAACATGCCTTAGGTTCAATAAACCTCAAGGAATAAACACAACAAACAACCTACAGTTACCTACGACTGTAATCAAGCAATAATGAAATACATGGCTAGACCCAACACGACATACACACGGCTGGAACATATCAAAACAGAGCATACACACAAGGCTGGAATCTCCAGAAAACATAGCATACTTCGGCTGGAAACCAACAAAAACAATAGAGCATAACACGGCTGGGATCACAGGATCATAAGCACGGCTGGGAACCTAGAGAACCGAAGCATACACGGCTGGAACACACCAAAAAATAGAGTATACGTACAGCTAAGACCCAGAAAAACAAAGCATGATTTTCTTCATTCGGTTTCCACTTAGTTAGGGCATAAAATCAAAAGGAACAAAAGATGAATCAACTCATAAATCACCACATAGTAATCGGTTTGCCCAGAAATTCCGAAAACCTCAAACACATGGCATAAACTCACTCGGTAGTCCCATAATCACAAGAAGAATTTGAAGAACAAAGCACTACCTGGTTTAGCAAGCCACAGATGGAAAAGGAGAAGGAAAACCGAAGGACCAACGTAGCGAATCTCGTCCTCCTTGAAGGTGCTTCAGCCGAAACTCAATGTAAGAGAGGAGGTAGAGAATCGGCTTGAGAGAAGGGAGAGGTGTGGTCGATCGGGGGCTAGAGGAAACCGAGAGGATCCTTTTTCGTGGGGTTAAGAGGGGCTGGGATTAGAGCTTGAAGAAGGTTCTCCCTTGGTTTGCTCTGGAAGTTGAAATGCCGTGTAGGAGAAGAAGAAGAATGAATACCCGAATGGCCTAGGGGAAGGGAGGGAAATGAGTAAAAGCTTCCCTTGGAAGCTAAAGGGATGGATGATGTGGATTAGTCCATAAAAAAAAATTATGTTTATCCTATGGTGGATAATATTTGGGCCACTCTTTAATTAAATAAAAAGGTAGGGGCTTTAGAAAATATATCTTAAGATCATGAAAATATTTCCTTAAATTATTTTAATGACCTGCATTAAAGATAAAAGCACACATATCTTAAAATAAAATAATAAGATATTAAAATCATAAAAATCTTTACCTCAAAATATTTGACTTAAGAAATTAAATTAAAGGAAATGACGTAAGGGCCTACGTAGTAAGATACGGTTATTACAGTTTTCGAGCTGAAGGATCTGTGCATTGAAGTGTGCTCCCACGCGGTGATCTCCAAACAATAGTTTTCCATGAGGGTGGCTCCCGAGCATGAACAGGCTAGATCTTACTTTCCTGACTTGGTGGTTTCCGTCATTTTAACGCTTCCAAGTTGGTGTTTCCGTTGTTTAACGTTTCCGAGCTGGTGCTTCCCGTGCAATGGTTTCTAAGCTGAGGAACTACGTGCAGATATTTACTGAGATGGGGGACCCCGTGCATGTAGTTGCCGAGCTGATCAGTCCATGCATGTTATTAACTCTGTGCATGTATTTGCCGAATTGAGTAGTTTGTGCATATGGTTACCTCTGTGTGTGTAGTTTTTCTGAGGTGAGGAACCCGTGTAGGTGGTTACTGAGCTGAGGAGAGTCCGAGTGTGTTGTTTTCGAGTTGAGGAACTCGTGTAGGTGGTTATTGAGCTAAGGAGAGTCCGAGTGTGTTGTTTTCGAGCCAAAGGATCCGTGTAATGAAGTGTATGCTCCTGTGCCTGTTGTTGCTTGTGCATGTATTTTACCAAGCTGAGGAATCCCGTGCGTGTTGTCTCCAAGCTGAAGGATCTGTGCAATGAAGTGTATGCTTCCCCGTGGTGATCCCCAAACAATAGTTTTCCATGAGGGTGAGTTTAAACTGGTCATCTAGTGAGTTCCGAGCAGCTGTTTCCGAGCTACTAACTTCCAAGCAGGTGGTGTCCGAACTGGAGATCAAGCTGTTTCCACTGCATTATTGGACATGGTTCATGCGGAACCATGTCGGAGGGAGTGGCCAGTCATTAATCGGCTCAGAGGAGACAGATGATGTTGGCGCACCACATGGTGGGCGCCAACCTCCTCTACTGCTGTGTATCAGTTGGGCACGACATGGTGTGCACAAGATGCACTGTTCAAGGCCCCCCTTGGTGGGGGCTATAGCTTTGGAGCCAGAGACCGCCGGTGGGTGATTGGGCTCATGGCGTGGTGCCGCGAGCTCTGGGCGCACAGGAGGCTAGGCCTTGTGCACTTGCACAGTGCACGGTGGACTTGCATTTTGTATGGAGCACCTTACTCAGCCCTTATCGATGGGGCCAAGCCGGTCGAAGACAAACTTCTGGCAGCCTCGGTAGTGGTCGCCGAAAGGTTAGGTGGAGCCGTGAGCCTTACAGTCTTTGTAGGGTGATACCCCACGGTGGCCTGCCGTTCATGGCCTTTGGTTCTGGTGACCACCACGATCGCGATAGAAAATTCTGGGGGCAGATGCAGTGGCCCGAAGTTGTTGCCTGTGGCTCTTGACCACACATGGTATAGCAAGAGTGCCGCTCGGGTGCACAGGACGTGCAACCGTTGAGTCTGCATGCATGGCACTGTATGTGCCATGCATGGAATGTTCATACGTGAAGTGCACAGTGCCACGTATGATATGTACAACACAGTGCTCTGGTGGGCATTGTATGTCTAAGCATTCATTTACTGTCCACATGTGTATGTGCCTGTGCATAAACCATGTCCTTGAGCCTGGAAAGTAAGTGGCTAGGTCACTCGGGCTGCAAGTGCTGCTTTATCTGAGCGACATAGAGTTTACTTGCTTGACTTTTAAACTAGTTCAATAAAAAATAAAAGTAATGAAACATGGAATACTTATTTGGAGGATAATTCCTTCATTATTCGGAATTTATTCAGTGCACCAAAAAATCATTATTCTTCCACCTTTATTGCATTCTTCTTCTGTGTTATCGCAGATTGTTCGTTAGCTCTTCCTTCCATCACTTCAATTTGTTCTTCTTCTTATCGTGAGCTCGAAGAGCGTGTTGTTGCCGGCATACGAAAGACATGCTAGTTATGGGACAACAGAGATCTCACAGACGACGCCACTATTGATGTTGTGTTTCGCGGGCTTGGGTAACTCTACGCCGACAGTGCCACGATGTGAATTATTTGGAGCCCCGACAGTGTTCTGGTGCGGTTGTATGGTGACGGTTCGTACATCCATGGCGGTGAATGAAGAATTAAGTGCAGGAAAAATAAAAAGAGATGGACACCAAGATT